>JAWPHD010008212.1:0-118003 GCA_037043455.1 Cyrtodaria siliqua
CCACCGCATCAGCAAACAACTAAAAGTTAAAAACGTCCATGAGAGGTTATATCCATGAAGCTGGGTCACACGGCCAATCTATCTAGTATGTCGTTGCAATATGCTCTGCACAAATGAGATATATGATCCTATAGAACCACAGCGTCCAACGCAATGGCACGTATTTTCGCACTGTACTACAAACAATGAGCATATTAATTAATTATTCAATGAAAAAGACAAATAGCTAGCTTGAATCGATTTTATGTGTACAAAATCCTCGCTATTATCCTGTCTTCAGCGCCCAAAAGACAAGACAGTGTAACAAAACTACATCTCATCAAAGGAATTCTCTAACAATAAATGTCCACATCCAGAGAAACTAACAAAAGAAACACTAAGATGTTGTTGTAAAGCTATATAAAACACACATTAGAAAACATCTCAGGATGTATCAGAGGAATTGTACTGACAACCACAGCAGTTGCAGCCCAAAGAGAAAATCAATCTGACCAGTAAACCGAGGGACGAAATCTCATGCACCCTACCTCCCTGGTCGGGGTTTCATTAGGTGCAGTCATAGGAGTCCCAAAAGGTTGTACAGTCATCGCCAAAGGAAAGTGAAGCTTAGTGGCTGACTGTATGAGGGGTCAAACACTAAACATGCAGTGCGTTGTAATACTAAAGGGTCATACCTTTTTCTGAGAACTTCCAGATTAATTTGTAAAGTTGCCAGGAAACCCGCCAGATCCCTTAACTTCCGAAGTTTATGGACCACATCTCAAAAAATAAGGATTGTGATATTCCTAGTCGCAGACGTGTTTTAAGATGGGTGTGTACTACTCAGTGCAAGCCTATATATGGCCAGCTCATATGTTTTAATACATTTGGGCAATTAAGGCTTTTGGATATCTAAAATGCAGTTAAGATTACCCAGTACAGATTATCTATTAAATAATATTACTTGATATTATAACTATAGCATAACATATAAGATAACACATTTTGTAGACACTATCATTAAGATCGGTACCCAGAGTATCGCTACTACTTCAGAGAAAAACTATCAGCTCTGAGAAAAGAAATATAAAAAGATCGGACAGGGGAAGTAGCAATCAAGGAGGATGCCTTCAATGAAAAGAAAAACTGGCAAATGAAATTATTTCACTCAGCTAATGTAGTTATCAGAGCCACAACATCCAACACATCCTATCAACTCATGCCACACACGTGAAGTAGTCTAAAGTAACTTTTACGAAGACCTCACAAGGAAGCACCACGTCAATTCTACAGTAGCCAGGGCCAACTAGGTTAGTGGACGTAACCCTAGGTTAGTGGACCAAACAGTGAAGTCTGCCGCATCTACTAAAATTGTACGACTACACTGTATGTTATAGTATGCCATCCACGATGTGATCCACATAAGACAAACTGATATACATAACCTGGAACAGCTGCCCGGTTTTGTACAACTGGATCTATACTTATCGTACCAGGTTGTGTAACAAAGCTGGTATAGGACCTGAAGTGGGAATCCTACAATACAGAAGGTACAGCAACGAGTAACTATGCTGTTTAAGATCAAAATATGGTCTAGTGGATGTAGACACAAACCTAGTAATGCCAAACAACAACATACAGAGTTCCCTGGGTGACTATATCAACTCACTGACCAGATGGATGTAACAATAACTCCTTGTACCCCACGGACAATCTGGAACTACTTCCAACTCAATCCAGCCGACACTGTAGAGGCAGGCCGATAACCTGAGCGCAGGTCGTTGCATGCTCCTCCCTCTCTTCATCAACTTGTAAGTGAGGACGAGTCGATCTTACAGGAAAGGCGGGAGGTAAGCAGTCCTGGTTCTACCCAGGAATAAGTGAGTGGTCTGCTTTCCACCACAAACAAATTGACCGTCATACATAGCCTAAAAATGGTAAATGACAAATGACCGTTAAACACCACACAAACAAATCTTCATCAACTAAATACCACTATATTTGAATAATTTTAATTGTAACATAGCGATCAGAGAAGGTCGTCTGTTGTAATTAAGAGGCTAGCGCAGTTTTAACCACAGGGTACACCACATTCTGAGAAACACCATTTAATTGGAGGAGAAGGACGAAGTTCACACTTAGTGAACACGGTTATATTTACAGATTTTTACTCTATAAGGCTAGTCCTGACATACCGGTGCTACTATTTAAGAGTGCACATTTGTATTACAAACACCTAAACACATGAACAGTATAAGCGTAAAATGACTTCTTTTTTTGCCATGAGTTGACAATGCAGTGGTCTCCTTTGTGATATTTAGTTCATGATTTTCGTAATATGCGATTTGTTAGCACCTCTAAATAGACATTTACTTAGTGTTTTAATTATTAAGTCTTTATAATGTAATACCTATCGAAAATCCCATTCTAATAAATAATTGCAGTTATCTGATAACTACATTTCAACTACAAGTCATAAAATATACCCACTGGCCTTATCTCAAAGTGCTTTCATCTCTTAATACAACAGCATTTTTTTAAAATATAAATCTACGTAAAAACTGAGAACCTGTAGGGGCCATATATTGAACCCATTGTCACCAATTTAATCAAGCCTTTCCTAAATAGGCTCATGTAATAGTGTGACTGCCGGGTCACCATTAAATAACTTAGGTAGGGGTGACTAATATATGCACATGCAACATTTAGACCTCTAGCTCCTTGTGTTTCAGGAGAACAATATTGCATATAGACTTTCCTATAGAAGCCTCTTTGTAAAACTGTACCCCGGGACCGGACCATATTTGTCTCCATTGTCATGATTTCAATAAAACTCTATAGAGAACCATAAGCATATGATATATGCAATATTTAGAGCGCTGTGTCTTTTCTGAGTTTTTAGAAAGATTTGTTAAGATTTTTCTATATGACTCTAAATTATATGACACTGGAGGTGAGGCCAAATATGATCCAGTGTCACCATTTAAACAAATGTTCTAGTGGGGACCATAAGCTTATGCTACATGCATAATATTAGACCTTTAGCTCTTCGGTTTTAGAGAAGAAGGTTTTTTTTTTTTTAAAGTTTTCATTCATAACTCTATGTAAAACTGTTACCCCCGGGATTGGACCATATTTGATCCCAGGGTCAACCATTTTAAAGTACTTGGTAGAGGACCCTAAACTTATTAAACATTGTAAACTATTGGATCTGTAGCTATTGTAGTTTCAGAGAAAAATATTTTTAAAGAACAGATTTTTATTTAAAATGGGGGAGATAACTCTAATAACAGGAATCAGCTACCATGTTAGGCACTGCTATATTGATTTTTGTTCTCTACAAGGACTCAATAGCATGGGTACTAGTAAGATTTTGTCCCTTCAGATGGTAACAAAAAAGATGTATGGCCATGTCGAAATGCGTTTTCCTGTCGTATTACGGGTGTTGCCGGCGTAAAGATCAACCTCATAGATACATGGTCTCACCTTTTTTTTAAAGCCTGATGGCCGTGCTCTAATATCACCCTGTTTGAAATTCTTATCGACGTTATAGTCTACCTGATGTACTAACTGCAGTCTTGCATGAAATATACTCAGAATGGCGTTTTTGCCGGGTTCAAGTGTTGCCCGGCTGCAGATCAATCTCATAGACAGGCATTCTCACGGTTTAAAGTCTGTTGGCAGTGCTACTCTATCACCCCACTTGAGAACGTTTATCGCAATGTTGGTTCTACTGCTGTGTGATTGAAGTTACGAAAGTTGTAAAAAAGACATCTTGTCGTCGGATAACGAGTGCCGCCGGCGTGACCTCATAGACATGTTTTAAAAGCCTGATGGCTAACCTACTAATATCACCCACTTGAGATTGTTATCGCAATTTTTGTTCTACTGCTGTTGAACATGCATAATGTACAACGGAGGACTAGGTTCGCGTGTAGAACGGAGAACTGGGTTCGAATATAGAACGGCGAACTGGGTTCGAAATTAGAATACAGAACTAGTCGAATGTAGAAATGGAGAACTAGAATCCAATGTAGAACGAAGAACTGTAAAGTCGAGTGTAGAACGGAGAACTAGGATTCAATGTATAATGGAGAACTATAGTTGAATGTAGAACGGGAACTTAAGTCGAATATAGAATGGTGAACCGTGTTTGAATATGATACGGAGAAGTACATTTTAAAGTTGAACGGAGAAATAGAGTCGATTGTTAATCGGTGAACTAGGTTTAAATAAAAAGTATAACTAGGTTCGAATATAGCACTGAGAACTAAATTCGAATGTAGAACATAGAACTAGGTTCGAATAAACAACGGAGAACTGGGTTCGAATGTAGAAAAAGAACTGAGTTTGAATGTCAAATGCAGTATGTAGAACACACAGCCAACTTCCAACACATTGTTATTGTAATACATTTGTGTCATTGTATGTTATTCATGTGAGTGAGGTTGGTTCGGAGATTGATGTTCGGAGTTTGGCATTCAACATTCGAACCTATTCGGTAACAACCTTCGAAGCCAATTCGTGGTTCGACATCCGAATCCTCTTCGGGGTTAACATTCGACCGAGTTCGTATTCAACATTCGAACCCAGTTAGGGGGTTCGACATTCAAACCCAGTTCGGGAATCAACATTCGACCTAGTTCGGTCTCAACATGCGAGCACAGTTCGGTTTCAACATTCAAACCCAGTTCGGGGTTTACCATTCCAACCCAAGTTCGGTATTTAACAATCGAACCCAGCCCAGTTCGGCTACATGCAATATACGAGAGTCCATGCTTTGGTTTCAAAATATTTATAAATTGATTCATTATGTATGCATCAGGGGCGAGGACAAATTTGCCCCCACGTTCAACAGTAGAACAAACTAGATGAGATAACTATAAACTTATGCTACATGCAAACTTGTTGACCTCTAGCTCTTGTAATTTTAGAGAAGACAATTTAAATATTAAAACAAATTTTAATATTTTCCTACATGACTATATATATATACCGTTAACCTCTGGGTATGACCAGTTTGACATCAGGTTTACAATTTGAACAAACTTGGTAGAAGACCAAAAACGTATGCTACGTGAAATATATGAGAGCCCTATGCCTTGTTATTCAGAGGAGGAAATTATTCACGTTTTGCCTTGTATGTCTCAAAGCATGTCTAAAATCATGCAAAACGTCTATATAAAGACTTAGACCCTGGGGGCACTTCCATGTTTCATCCTAGAAACTTCAGTGAAAAGAAAATTACAGCTTTAGGGTGGGCGATTATTCAGAAAGATATATTTTCTAGAAATGGGATAGAATGTTGAACGCAGCTCTAATAGGGTCTGTGTGTTGAAAACGCATAACTGGAGTGGAATGTTGAACACAGAACATGATGCGAATGTTGAAAGCAGAATGGCTTCAAATGTTGACCGCATAACTTGGTCCGCTGTTGAACGCAGAACTGGTTTCGAATGTTGAACACAGAACTCGGTTTAAATGTTGAACGCCAAACAGGGTTCGAATGTTGAAGAAGCACTGGCTTCAAATGTTGAACGTAGAACTGGGTTCGACTGTTAAACCGTAAACTGGGTTCGATGTTGAACCCCGAACTGGGTTCAAATGTCAAACTCCGAAATGAGTTCGAATGTCGAAACCCAACTGCGTTCGAATAATGAACCACGAACTGGGTTCGAATGTTCAGTCCCTGGGTTCGAATGTAAAATAACGAACAGGGTTTGAATGTAGAACATCGAACTTGGTTTGAATGTAGAATACCAAACTGAGTCTGTATGTTTAACAACGAACTGGGTTTGAATGTTGAAAACCGAACAGGGTTTGAATGTTTAACATGGAAATGGGTTTGAATGTAGAAATACTGATAAAGGTACCTTTGATCACTTGGGAGCAACAAACACAATTAAGAGAATAAAGCAGCAGACTCGGTTTTATTGAGTCTGTTCATGGAGAAAAGAAATGAAAAGAAACAACACCTCTCACGCCCCCTAGCACCGGCTTAAGCGGTATTCTACTTCAAAGCAACCTATATTGTAAAAATAACACTACTGATTCCTAGCACGTGGAGACATTTTACAGCCGCCACACTGCACTAAACGAACTGGGTCAAAACTTGAACACCGAAATAGATTTGAACGTAGAACACCTATCTGGGTTTAGAACACCAAACTAGGTCTGCATGTTGAACAAGGACGGCGTGTAAATGTAGAAACCGAACTGTGTCCGCATGTTGAATACCGAACTTGGTTTGAATGTAGAACATCGAAATGGGTTCAAATGTTGAACTCTGTAGTGGATTCGGACGTCGAACAACGAATTGGGTTCGAATATCGCATACCGAATTCGGTTCGAATGTTGAATCCCGAACTGTGTTCGAATGTTGAATCCGAACTGGGTGCGAATGATGAACAACGCAGAAGTGGATTTCATTTTTTCGGCAGATCACTTTGAAACAATGTGTTTTCAATGTTGTTTTGCCACTAAACCACCTGCTGTACGTAATAAAGCAAACGTCTGCAATAAATAGTCCCGTTCCTTATTAGCCGTCGAATATGGAACGAGGAACTGGGAACTGGTTCCTCGTTCCTTATTCGTTATTCGGAGCTTATCAATGTTCTGTGTAAATATGTATTTTAAATCAGTGTTTTCACTCGCCAGATGATGTAAATAAATAAGTGGACTTCGTTGTTTGCGAGTTAGTAAAGAAAATGTTTTCATGATACTCCAGTTCCTCATTCGACTTTTCACATGAGTTCTGTGGCTACACGTTCCTTTAAAGTTCAGATTTGTTTGGTACGGTCATCCTAAAATTTGGTTTCTCGAAGTTTCCCGATAAAAAAGCATTGCGTTGTATGTAATGAAAAAAGTTGTTTTTTTATCATATTATATATGTCTAGCTTCAAATGTTGATTGACGTACTTTCCACTTAATTTATGTTTTTACTTGAAATGCACCACGTTGTGGTGTTCAAACGTGGTGTTCAGTATGTTGAACAAACAGGTCATGCCTTAAAAGTTTGATTCCGTGAGGATAAATATAATGCAGGCAATCCCAAAAAGTTAAAGAATTACCTTTACCAACACTTTCGTCAGTCAGGTCACAGTTTTAGTAACGTCACTGTTCAAGAAGGATAAAAATATCGGACAGGGAAAGCAGCATTCAAGGACGACAGTCAACCACAAAACACTAAAAAACAAACACGCAAACAGACAAACGAAAAGGCAAAAGTAATAAAAAGTGCAAACGACATCACAAACACAAAAGGGTTGACAATAGGGCTACCGCCTTGGAACGGTCAGTGGCAAAGTAGGCCACTGGGGGTTTAAACCGGTGCTAGGGTGCACCAAATCTCACACTTACCCTACTGTCATCCCATTAAAACAGGACAGTGTAAATAAAGAAATCCCCGCCATGATCTAATCTCTAACCACAAATATGCTCGTGTAAATATAATACAAAAAAAAAAAAAAAAAGAACAATAGCCTAGAAAGCCACAATGAAGGTACTCATTGACTTGGCAGAAGCCAGAGCAGTAAGAGAATACACCATTAAGGGCACGACTAGAAAGATCATGGACAAACATCAAACGCCACCGTCCCAATGGGTTTTAGGTAGGCGTCATCATAGGGTCCACAGCCTGTCCGGTCATCGTACAATTAAAGAGGAAAGCATAGTGGCGAACTGTAAAAGGGTCCACCACCAAGCATGCAGTACGTTGCAAAATGATAGGGTCATAACCTCTTTTGATAAACTTTTTAACAAGTTTAACAAAGATATAGTATGAAAGTGATCATGACCAAGAATCTTACGAAGTTTATAAATCACATCACCATAGAAGTCTGGTTGTGATAGTCCTTGTCGCAGAAGAGTCCTTAAATTACATTTATATTTGGAAAGAAGATCAGGGTTACGATAAAAAAAAATTGCAAAGATTGAGTAACTTTTTAGTTATACAAAGATTACGAATATTAAAGTCCTCAACTCGAGTACTAGCTCTAGAAAAACGAATAAGTTGAAGCAGATACAGTAAAACGAATAAGTTGAGACAGATAACCTGTTAAACATACTTTATGATAATGATGCAACCAAACACTTTAAAATAAAAGCTAGATATATAGCAGAACTAAAGTGGATGAAAAACTTGCATTTTCACTCGGCCTTAATGATAATATTTATCAACAAGGAAATATTTCAAAAGAGCCTTATATTGACGTTTTTGCTAGATTTTCCATTCGAAAGCGTAAATTTAGGTCTCATGGTTGTAGACGTAATGATAACATCAAACGGAAATCACGTATTACTATGTCAGTCGCTGATTTACATACTATTATTAAACAGTCTGGAAAACACTCGATGCTTTCTTGTCTCACCTCTCTATCCATTTCTTCACTTAAGCAGATTGACGAGGAAGCAGACGCAATTTTCATTCGAACATACCATTTGTATAACACAGCTTCCATAATTCAAAGCTATGCGCAGAATGTTCTCCGACCCCATATTGACAAGGAGTCTGATCACGTCAGACATTTTTCTAAAAAAAAATTATCTTAATAAAGGCATTGATTTTATTGATATACCAAGTATTTTTCGAGTTGTTGATTTTATACCTAAATATTTCAAAAATTCCGAAAATCCTATAATTGGTTATAAGTACAAAAAAAACAATTAGAAATATGATTTTCAACTACAACAAAATAGTGTCTGACCTTGATATAGTAAATAACACACCTAAGGAATGCGAGTGTAAAACATCTAAATGTTGCTATGCTCCGGCCGGTCATGTCATTACTGGTAATTTTGATATTATAGATAAACGTATTCGGCATTTGTTTTTTAAAGATCCGAAGTATAGATTACCTTCTGTGATTGATTTTAATGCATGTCGTGGTCAAATCGCCCAATCCATTATGTATTTTAGTAATAAATGGTGTCGTAGAGAACATGCTTACCTTAATTCCCTTTCTGCTTGGAAAAAGACTAATAGTATGTTTTAACATTACCCGTATTAACTTCTATACGGCTAACCCCTCCCTACTTCCCCCTAGACCTAGGATTTAAAATCGGGAATCCAGGAATTTCATAATAAGTTTGTTTTAGTTCCTGCTGATAAAGCAGCTAATAATATAATTATTGTTTGACGCCTCCATCACGTCAATTTTTTATCTCAGGAACTCGGTACTAATTCATATATTCCAGCGCAATCTACTGAAGGTGAAATTGTTTCGACGCATATTACTCAGTGCAAGATTTTCAAGGCTGGAGTAGACGAAAAGCAAAACAGACTTCCATATTCTTTTTTATAGCACAGTGGCGTTGCTTGTGCAGTGTGGCGGCAGTAAAACGTCTCCCAGCGCTTGCAATCAGTACTGTTATTCATTCGATCTTTGGAGATCGCTGAGCCAGATACTTATATTTAATTATCGGTGGTACTTTTTCATTTCTTTTTGTTTTCTTACTTAATTTTCGATTCAGTGGTTCCACTACTACGGCCGATTATAGGCTCTGGGTATTGTTTAACCACTTATAGGATATGTTGTCTGCTTTTTCATTTAGTCTTTTGACTGTTACTTGTGATATGCAGGCTTCATAACCGCTGCTCCCAACTAAATTCCATTATGTTTATTTCGCTCTTCGGGGCATTTAATTTTATTAGATACTGGGACCATACGCCGTACGACATGGTGAAGAAAGATACTCCATGTCCACCGCCAAATGCATGCCATCTTCGGGATGGTTAAAAATTTGTACTATTGATTTTATTAATATTGAGCTCTGCTCAACCCGGGGTAGCTAGCATATTTCACTACCGCTCATGAACAGTCTCAATCAAACCGAGACTGCAATATTTCGCATGTGTCGTTTTCGGCCCTTTCCAAAGGTCCATTATCATACTCTTTTTTTCCAACAATGTACTTGATTCCCAAATCCATAAACAACCATACAAAGCCCGTTGTATTTCCAATTCTAGTTCTTGCACTACTACAAATATCTCCAAACGTTTAACATCTTGTCTTACTGCCGTTAAAGATCACGTTAAACAATATTGCGTGAAAGCTTATGCAAACTCTGGGATTAAGTTATTTTGGTCTATTAAAAATTCAGGCGACGTTCTTGATAACATTTGCAGTAAACGTCAAGCTTCATCTTTAAGTGCTTATGATTTTTCTACTCTATATACAGCTTTACCTCACAACTTTATCAAGATAAGCTTATTGCTCTCATGCAAACAACTTTTGCTAGGGAAAATACTACATATTTGGCCTGTAACAATATTAAAGCGTTTTTTACTAACGGCAGTTTGACCAATTACACTATATGGACTTGCTATAATGTCTATTTGGGCACTGAAGACAGGATAATAGCGAAGATTGTGCGCATATAAAATCGATTCAAGCTAACCGGTAGGCCTTATATTGCCTACTGACCGTTCCAAGTCGGTAACCCTGTCTTCACCACCCTTTCTGTTGTTTTTTGTCTCTTTCATTGTATGCTCAAGTCCTAGTTTGCAGTACAGTGCGGACCTATGATGCCATGGCGTTCGGACGCTGTGGTTTATATAGGACCCTATATCTCATTTTTGCTATGAAGTTTGTGAATCGATTATTTTTCTATTGGATAATATTTTCGTCAGGTATGGAACTACCGTTTATAGACAAATTGTTGGTATCCCTATGGTTATGAACTGTGTACCCATTGTCGCCGATTTGTTTTTATATTGCTATGATAAAGATTGTTGATTCTTTCACCAGATACCCAGGCAGATGTTATTGAAGCTTTTAATGACAGCTTTCGGTATCTGGATGACATATTAAACATTGACAACCCTTTGTTTCCTACTATGGTTAATACTATATATCCTAAAGAACTTCAACTTAACAAAGCTAATATGTCTGGTATTAATTGAAAATGGTGAAATAATTGGCAAAATCTATGACAAGAGAGATGATTTTAATTTTGATATTGTTAATTATTCCATTTAGATGGGGATGTTCCCTGAGCAATTTTACCAAGTTTCTTGGTAGAAAAGCATTGGATATGATAAATATAGTGTTTTTTTTGTCGTATTACGCTAATTCTTCATTTGGAGCTTAAATGAGTTCGAAGAAGAAACGTTCCTTTAAAGTCCATACTTTTTTCGGCAGATCAACGTGGTACATTTTCAATTTCTTTTGTTTTCTTACTTAATTTTTTATTCGGTGGTTCCACTACTCCGGTCGATAAAAGGCTCTTGGTATTGTTTAACCACTTATAGGATATGTTGTCTGCTTTTTAATTTAGTCTTTTGGCTGTTGCTTGTGATACGCAGGCTTCATAACCGCTGCTCCCAACTAAATTCCATTATGTTTATTTCGCTCTTCGGGGCATTTAATTTTATTAGATACTGGGACCATACGCCGTACGACATGGGGAAGCATATAACTCCATGTCCGCCTCCGTATGCATGCCATCTTCGGGATGGCTAAAATTGTGTAGTATTGATTTTATGAATATTGAGTTCTGCTCAACCCGGGCCTAGTGGGCGTGAGCGGTAGCTAGCATATTTCACTACCGCTCATGAACAGTCTCAATCAAACCGAGACTGCAATGTCTTCAATGTTTTTTGGCCACTAAACCATCTGTTGTACGAAATAAAGCAAAGGTCTGCAATAAATACTCCCGTTCTTTATTCGCCGTCGAATACGGAACAATGAACTGGTTCCTCGTTCCTTATTCGTTATTCGGAGCTTATCACTGTTCTATGTTAAGAAGTTCATTGCAAATCACGTTTTCGATCGCCAGATGATGTAAACAAAAATATTTATTTTCACACTCCTTTTGTAATTCTGAAATTAAAATTGGACATGCAATTGGGGCTAGATAAGTTATGTGTTTTATATTCGCATTGGGTGTGTTTTTGCTGTTAGATGTGTTTTGCATATCTGGCCACGATATGCTTTAACATATATAGTAGCCTTTATTTTTGAATAAGGAATAGAGAATTGTTCCTTATTTGTTATTCGAATAAGGAATAAGTAACAAGGAACCAAAATTCACCTCATTGTATTAGGTACCATTCAGTATTATGAAAAGCAACTTAAGGCCTCAAGATGTATCAATATATAGCCCATGTCGCATATGAAAACCAACCTTGCCTGGTGTAAAACTATATTATCATATCCAAACTAGTATTCCGTCTCAAAACAACTGTATCTCAATGTTTGGTTAGTAGTTAATATGCTACTCGCGTCTAGGCGTGTTTTTGTGTAAGGCCTACTTGTTAGAAGTGTAGAGGTCATATTCATGTGTTAAAAGCACAATTAAGAGGGCAATGACTCTGTTTCAAATCCCGTCCGGTCAAGTATTGCTTATGAAATACATTCAGAAGCCATATATTTATCGATGCTATCTAGCAAGCTGTGCGAAGGCTAGATGATATTTTAGTAATCGATTGCTGGCTTATAAACCGACTTTTTATGCCCCCGAACTTTTTTTCGGGGGCATATAGTAATCGCACCGTCCGTCTGTCCGGATTCAGTCTGTCTGTCTGTCTGTCCGTCATTCCGCAGTTCGTGTCCGGACTGTACCTTCAAAACCTCTGCATGGATTTTTGTTTAACTTGGCACAAGACGATGTGTCGCGCGCAAAACAAAGGTCCCTACCGCAAAGGTCAAGGTCACACTTGAAGTTCATAGGTCAAAAACAGATACGCAATTTCGTGTCCGGACCGTAACGTCACAACCCCTGCAGAGATTTTTAAATAACTTGGCACAAGTGATCACCATAACAAGACGATGTGTCGCGTGCGAAACCCAGGTCCGTACCTCAAACTTTAAGGTCACACTTGAAGTTCATAGGTCAAAAACAGGTACGCAATTTCGTGTCCGGACCGTAACGTCACAACCCCTGCAGGGATTTTTAAATAACTTGGCACAAGTGATCACCATAACAAAACGATGTGTCGCACGCAAAACCCAGATCCGTACCTCAAAGGTCAAGGTTATACTTGAAGTTTATAGGTAAAAAACAGGTACGTAATTTCGTGTCCTGACCGTAACGTCACAGGGATTTTTTATAGTTCAAAACAGGTAGGAAATTTCGTGTCCGGACCGTATATCAAAACCCCTGCAGGAATTTTTAAATAACTTGCCACAAGTGACCACCATAACAAGACGATGTGTCGCGCGCAAAACCCAGTTCCGTACCTCAAAGGTCAAGGTCACACTTGAAGTTCATAGGTCAACAACAGGTACGCAATTTCGTGTCCGGACCGTAACGTCACAACCCCTGCAGGGATTTTTAAATAACTTGGCACAAGTAATCACCATAACAATACGATGTGTCTCGCGCAAAAAACCAGGTCTTCAAGGTCAAGGTCACACTTGGAGGTAAGAAGTCAAATTGTGTCCTGTCAATAGCTCTGGCATTCATGGACGGATTTTCAAATAACATGGCACAAGTGCTCAACATAACAAGACGATGTGCCGCGCACAAAATCGAAGTCTGCGCCCCTAAGGTCAAGGTCACATTTAGAGGTCAAAGGTCAAATCGTGCCGGTCAATAACTTTTGCATGCCTGGACGGATTTTCAAATAACTTGGCACAAGTGCTCACCACAACCAAACGACGTGTCGTGCACAAAATCCAGGTTCATGGCTCCAAGGTCAAGGTCATACTTAGAGGTCAAAGGACACTTCGGGGGCATTTATCACTTACAGTGATATTTCTTGTTGAATTTTCTTTACACTGAAACTACTTTGCCCGTGATCCATTCATATTCATTGTGTTATTCATAACACATGACCATAGCACGAAGAATGTTTAATAAATGTGTATACGTCAAAAATACGAGGTCTTAAAAAATCACTACGAGATCTGAACATGTATTAAGTAGGAAACTCTGATGGTAAGAATGGTGAATTAAAATGGTAAGTAAGAAACTCTGATCGTAAGAATGTGGCATTATGTGTCCGGTAATAAAATACGCTCGTTGCGTGTACTTGAACGCACATTTATGACTCAAATACATTTTTTTCTTCATATTTTAAAGCCCCATTTGCTTGATTTATTGTTATTTTCAACTTGTTTTTCAGTTCTTCTCCACATATAATGCTATTATTCTCTCGGTAGCTATTTTACGCTTGCGTAAAACCTTGATTGTACTTCAACTGTCACGGTTGATTTCCACTTCCTTAAAACGAGTAACCGTTGCCTAGTGAACTTCCCCCGCATTCTAAACTTGTAGTTGCAGCTGTACAGAATATCTATTGAATCGCAATAAATCTGAAATGTTTTATCCCAAGAGAGTCTAGAAACGAATATTTATTAATCTTGCGAGACAATTTCTCGATTGGAAGTTGGCGTAAACTATTCCATTAAATTATACACTATTTTCCAGAGACGATAATGCCAATTCGCATTTAAATGAAAAATAAATAATATTGCATAGTTGAATTTTGTACACATTGGCTATTTCATGTGATTTCTTCGGTCGAGAATATGACACGACATGAGTTAGTCTCGATCGCCCAGGCGCATGCCCAAAATTTCAGAGCGAACTAGACATTATTCAATATATTGCAGGCGCGTACCCATTTCTCACGGTACATAGTATCTCACATTAGGCTAATATTTAAATACGCACGACAGAGAAAAAATGTACTGTTTCTTGTTTCGTGTTATTTTTCTTTGATATATAGATATACAAATCGAACAGGAAAAGTAGCATTCGAGGAAGTAAGTCAACCACAAACACACACAGAAACAAAGAACTTAAAAGATGAATAAAAGGCCAAAATAAGACATCACAAACACAAAAAGGTTGACAATGGGGCTACCGCCTTGGAACGGTCAGTGGCAAAAATGGCAGCTCGGGGTTTAAAACAGGTTCTATGGTGCATCAAACCTCACACACCCTACTGCCATCCCTATAAATCGGGACAGTGTAAACAAAGAAATCCCCGCCATGAACTATTCTCTAACCAACAAGGCAGCATTAATAGGCAATATAAGTAAAACACAAAGATGCTGGTGTATATATAAATAAAGAAAAATAGCCTAGAAAGCCACAAAGAAGGTATTCAATGACTTGGCAGAAGCCAGAGCAAAAGAGAACACACAACTTAGATGTTTGTAACTGACCAAAGGCAGGACTATCGAAGGCGTGTCAGTCATCTCATGTCAGATGGGAAATGAAATATTATTGAGAGTTTAAATTCATTTGTGAGAGACTCAAAACACTTCGAAACCGCGGTATACAGTGACACACTAGAACACCTCTGAAAGTATTGTACTTCTTACATATCCAGATGGCTGGTTTCCAAACTTGTCTGAGCTTTTATTGATATAACCGTACATTCCATTGGACGACGTTATACTTTCAAAGATACACCGATTTGAACCGTTTTTACAGATCTAGATGCGTTCATAATAAAGTTATTTATTTAACATATAAACACCACTGCTTTTAATGACACAAGACGTCTAAACGGACGATATGCAGATTTCGAATATCTTTGTTTGTAGATTAGATCAAACAAAACGCCTCTGTCCCACAAGTTAGGAGCACGCTCATGACTCATCTTAAAATAGATAATATAGCTTTCCGATGCAATATGGTGCTGGAAAATGAAGGTATTATAATCGCGTCATAGTACAATGGTATATACAATACACCATTGCATATGATTTTAACTATTCCATTCTAAAATAAATATAGGAGACGCTGTATGTAGATGTAAGGAGGTATAATAAGATGTAAGACCATGCAGGTTTTCCTTGATAAGGTGATCATGCATCGTGGGATGATAATTAACATTGACATTACCGTTCCAACTCGAGATTTTGCCGAATTATTTAACCGTTATTTGGAATAAAATTTCACCATTAGAAAGGTTATTTATTTGGCTTTCTGTCAATGCAAAATATGTAAAGAAATCAGTAAAACAAGGATATATAATGTCTGTTTGCAATGTAGATGGGTGTGTCGTACATCGAGGCCTCTCGCATAACGCCACGATAAGCGCAGTAAAAATCAATAAATGGAGCGTATAATCGATAAACTTACCTGGACGACAAGTGTTTTTAGTTAAATACAGTGTTTGTACTGCCGTGTCATATCCCGTCATATGAATCCCCGATGCATTGTGACTATTAGCACAGCTTATCGCAAAACATCTTTGTGCTATTTTTCCTGCAAACAGAAATGAAACATTGAGTGTTGTACCATTTTGTAATATTTGTTAAAAGCCCACACAATAACCATTATACTGTCTCACACCTATTTCATTACAAATGCACACTTTTGATTCCAACGCGTATCCAGTTGCTATATCGAAACTCTGTTTTTCATACTAAAGCCTGTCACTGTTCACACGCGAAGCTCATTAAAGCATAACAAGTGGTAGCACTACAAATACACGACGTCGGTATAAGCTCTTCAATTGTTAGGTATGCGTGCAGTGTGTGGGCAATGCGAATCTGAAACCTACAAATAGCAATTTTTGACAACAATACTGTATACAGCAATTAGGTAAATTTAGAAAAACCACACAGAGCAAGGCACTGAGAAATGGCGTTAGAATAGTTGCTCACCCTATTATATAAATGGAACGTTATAATGACCATTAACCAAAACATTTAAAGCGCAAAGCTAAATAAACATGCTACACAACACGCAGGCCTATATATCGATTCTAAAGCCCACTCCCACACAATATATAATACGAAAATATATAGAGAATAATCGAACACGTTGTAATTTGGTTAAATATCTCATTCTTCGAACTCGGTTTTAACGTGTTCTATTGAAATATTCTTCGTATCACACCGAGACTGTTGATTATTCTATTTATTATACAACTCATCCCCCCATCCCACCCCCCACCCCACACACACAGACACCCACCAACCACGCAAGGTGACCTCGCGGATGTATACATTTGGCAGATTTTGAAATGAGCCGTTAGAATTTGCTGGTTGAAAGCAATAGCAATCTACAGTACCATCAAATATAACAATGGTGAAAAAGTAGTTCCGGCAAAGTGATATTGTCACACCAGTGACGATATAGAAAAATGATATCGTCACAACTTTGTCTGATACTAAAAATATGTCACTGAGAAATCCTTATAAATCACTGATAGGTATATAATAAGTAATTGTTTTTTTTTTAGTTATATTAATAGATTTAATATGAACATGAGTAACATCATCCAGAGGTGACTAGTCATCAGTCTGCGGCTGATATTGGGTAACCATGTAGGTTAACTGAAAAACGATAAATAACACACGAAATAGGATCAAAGTATGCAAAACCTTACACGTAAACGTGTTAACAATATGGGTACCGTCTTGATATGTAGTTGTATTTTGTAATACCGTTGCTTATGTTGTTCATATGTAGGAACGTAAGTTAAAATATTTGAAATTTGGAACGGTGGGTGGAAAAATGCTCATTTGGGTTTAAACCAGGTTCTAGGGTGCACCAAACCTCACTCTTAACCTATTATCATCCCAATAAAACAAACCATATTATGGTTGATGTATCGGGTGACTATTACGGCCATGCAGTCGTTTACTAAGCCTATCGCATTCAGTTGTCAGTCTTTGTTGCTCATAGGAAACTTTAAATAATAAAACATCTCATCGGTGTGTCCTAACTTGAAAAACGATGCTTATCCACAGAGATTAAACGTTTTACTTATTGGCCTTCTTTTGTTCAGAGCTAGACAAACAATGCACTTAATCATATCCTGTTATTAGTAGGAGTGGTTTTAACATAACTTCTAACAATAGATGAGCAAGCAGCTGCACTCTCACTATCGATCGATCGAGTCACTTGTTTGAGTCAAACGTTTAATCCGGTGGTATTGTAATGGTGTGAAGCGTTCGTTTCGCATGCGGGAGGTCGTTGGTTCAATCTGCGGCTAGTCTAGTGCAATGACTAGACAGCCCGGTGTCAGTATACTCATAATATGACTGGGTGGAGTATAATGTGATGTGTCTTAGAGATTGGTATTCCAGTGCCTCAACACTATACAATTGAACACTGGGTTCACTGCTACAAGTAGACACAGTCATATGAGTGGAAGAATGTTAAAAACGACAATAAACCCCCATACATATGAGAACACGCCATTTAACACAGTAAATTATTTGCCTATTCGCTTGACGTTATACTAGGGTTAGATGAATATTTACATGTTGAGACTAGATCGACCGTTTAATTGTCGTACATGTTTTATGATGGTGATGCGACAGCGTAGCCGTTATGAAACAATAAATACCATTAAAGGTAAAACTGTTTAAACGGTCCAAACAGCAGTCGAAGTATGAAATAACCAACTATTTGCCCCATTGACACCAATGTTAAAATGTCACATATTAATATGAAGCATGAATAATGCCGCCCGCAGTGTAACTTTCATATGGAAAAACAGTTTTCTACTTCAAAAATCACCAGAAAAGGTGGGGTCACAATACATGTAAGAAAGTTCTTGTTTCTTTACTGAACAGGTCAAGGTTATAGCTGTTTTCATTCATAGCTGCTCACAAAGTGTATACATAAATTTGAAATTTGCAAACTGTTCATCAGTAATCCAGTAAAACCTATCTATATACTTTTTATACATGCAACAACATAAATATAACATCGAATATAACCCTGCTTATAGTGCCCATTTCCAACAAAGAGGAAGGGATTACTTTTATTATATGAACTACATTCGATACACCTCGGAGGTTTACATGCAGATGTTGGTCGTAAACCTCGCATGTGGCTCCAAATATGTATAATTCACACATTTAAATGTTTCAAACAAACCAGAATGCACGAGATTTCGTTAGATTAAAGGGTTAACAGTAGTTAATTTAAATTTTAAATTTTTTGCCACGGTATATCAGTCTTTTAATGGCCACACATTTTGTATTTAATTTAAAAAGTCGATAAACACGAATTGTGACCATTAAGCGATTGATATACTGTCTCAACCAGCTAATATACTGGTAAATCCGTTACTAATGTCAGTGTGCTGACAGGTTTACTGACACAAGCAGTGCAATATAACTAAACGAACTCACTTTATCTGACGCGTCACATGAATTGTTCTCAAAGCCGGTTTTAACAGTCGATTTTTGAACGTTAATCTGATTGCAGAATTTATTCAACCTACGTTGGAACACATTTTTTCTCGAATGATGTGTTTCGTCTTTTCATTTTGTCCTACTTTAGATGCGGGGTGGGGGAGTTGGGGGTGATGGGCAAGGGTGGTTCTCTTAACAGTATATTTGCCGATAACAGTTAACAGTATTTCTTTAAAGCTGTACAGTCCCTATTTTAACTGGTAATAACACATGAATATGAATGAGTCACGTGTGAAGTAGTTTCAAATCGACGAACACCCCAAAAGTCGGTATATAAGGAGAAATCGATACGTAAAATTTCACATTTTTATTTAGCCTCCGTACAGGTAACATCGATAAATATACGGCTCCAGAATATATGTGATAAAAATAGTTGCCCGGAACGAGATTTGGACCTGTAAGATTTGAAAGATGTACGCTGAACCTCTAGACCACTGCTATTTATTTGTATTTTGTAGCATTATTAACACTAAATAGGCATTACGTAATAACAAGAGCGCGCACACAAACTCATCAAGCGTTAAATAACAAGTCGAGATACGGTTGATTTGAGGCGAAGTATTAGTTTCATATTGATAAGATACAGTATTACACCAGGCAATGTTAATTTACACGTGCGACAATATGGACTGCATATTTATTGATCCATCTTTAGTTGCGTTCAAATTTGTTAAGATTTTTTGCCTCATAATATATGGTAGTTAGTATACTATTTTCTCATGTAGCGTTGCAGTTCAGTGGATAGAGCACAGGACTTGAAATCAGAAGGTCGTGTGTTCGAGCCCCGAAAGAAGATAACTTTTTTTTCTGTAAAAATTACTGTTACCTGTGTATAAGTACGATGTGCACTGGTCGATGTCTATACAGTAAATGATTTCCTGCGCTATATTTGCTCGCTTAAATACCCGATTTCGACATGAGCTGGTGAACATGAATTTACAAATGAAGACACGCCTACAAAGAAGAAATCAATTGATATAGGGACTCTGTAGCTTTAATAATGAGTGAAGTTTATATAAAAAGTAACACTGTGTAAACTTGTATGGGTATCGTGAGTCTACTAGTATACTTGTAAAGAAACAAGCAGTAATTCTAATCAAGGGAGTGAACGTGTAGAGGTTTATGGCGCTGCTTAGGCAACGCTATTGGTTGAATGTGTACACAATGGCGGAAAAGCGAAAATATGTTCGTTTTTTGGCCATTTAACTGTCTTGCTTTGAAACTATCAATGTGTGCATCATGTGATGCAAACTTTGCTCGTTAATCTTTATATAATAGTTATCAAACCTTAATGAATAATTTTTTCAATTAAAACAAAAATAGTAAAAAATGACTCACTTGATGACCATACAGTTTTACAACTTATTTCCAATGGAATCCATTAATGAGGTCCATCAAAGACGGTCGATTTTATTGTGGTAGAGGCAGGCCACACAATTTGTCCTGGGTAAAACCAATACTGTATACCTTCCACCATCCGTAAGTATCGACACTTTCTCACTTGATAAGTCGAGCTCCTGGTGGGATTCGAACCCGCAGCGGTGAGAGTATTTCTAATACTAAATTACCTTACAATGCTTTTAAATGTCATATTATTTGATATGATTGATTTCAGTCTTGCTTTAGATTTCTTAAATAAATCAGACTGTATAATGCATAGTAATATGTACATAATTAATACTTTACCATATCGTCCCTTATTTGTTAATAGTTTTACCAATATATATGTACCTTAATTTTTAATATCTTACTATTTCGTTTGTTTCATTTATCATCAGTTATGCCTACAATATGACATATTTATATGTCGAGGTACCGTAAAATACTATTGATTCATTCACTGTCAAAATTAAGAGCTTTCCCTAATATATATACGCATTCCAGCATCAGCACACTAGACACCTGCCACTATCATTGGCAACAATTAAATCATCGAAAGTTTGTTTTCCAATCCTATCCATATTTTATATTACATTGTATACTGAACTCGTCTCTTCAATGTCGACGACGACAGTCCCGTTATTGGCCGATTCTCATTTGTTTAGAACTGCACTTCGGGCATTCAATTACGAGGGTTGATATGGTTACCGTGAGAAAAAATATTCTCAAAGCCAAAAGTGTATTCAGTTGACCTTATAGACTACACATTAACCCTCGTAAGGGGAAAACCGATATATTGCAAGATACATTACTTTTACATAAATTCCAGTGTTCAGCGCTATTTTTACTTTTGACATTCCCTCCTAATATCATTACATTAGGCTTTCTTTAGGTGTAACACGCCCATTGATTGTTGCATTGAGTTGTGTGTGAATTAAAATTTAAATGCCATGTTGTCATTCATATCTAGGCCCAAATTAAAAATGAATAACATACATTCTCATCGCAAATGACACATATGCTGCCAAACAATCCACAGAAAAATGGGGGTCATTTATCTTCTAAGAAAGAACTTGTCTCATGAATGAATGCTCCCTTTAAAAACATAACCAATGAGATGCCATAATATTGTATTCATACACTCATTTCCATATAAGCAAAATAAATTAAAAACTCACAATTTTAACATGACAATGCTTGAAAAATTTAAACAAATAGATCAACAATGTGATATAAACCAAAAATAGCACTTTAAATTAGTGAAAATGCCTTTTTTTACAAAAAGAAATGAGAATTATTTATTGACGCCATTATGCGATACCCCAGGCCGACACTTCCTGTGTTGCAATGGGTGTGCTACATCTTTACAAGAGTCCGTTCGGTTGAAACACTATGTTAGGACATTGACATCATTGATTTAACAAACATGATCAGAATGTTATCCCCTCCATTTGGTACCAATGAGCAATTGTTTAGACACAAGTTAAATGTCTACATCCTTTATTCTGTGACTATAAGGTAACCAGAGGTTGATTGTCATTGTATAGAGATTATTTAACTGCTGGGATCGATTATAGGGAAATCATTCACGAGTGGTAGACGTGTGGTTCTTTTCAAGAACGAACGCACGCGAGTGAGTGAAAAAACAAAGCACGTCTACCATCAAGTGAATGATTACCCAATAATCGATCCCAGCAGTTAAATAATCTATTTATTACATTTTAAATTACGTTTTTGGAAACAAATATTCGTTTTATTGAACGTTATCGGCGGATGACGTCGACGTCTGCAACACTTTGTTGACGTCACGCCTCAACGTCGCAACGTTAGTTATTATTGTGTTCTGAGTTAGATATTAATATTTAGCGATTATGAATATTCTTGCACTGAGAAATCCCGATCTTTCACGCATAGAAATGTAAGTCTCTAACTTAGGAAAATTACAATTCACCTCACTACCACGCCCGCCAAATAAAAAGGAAAAGAAACAGAAAGTAGATTTCTTCCAAGACGTAATGCTCTCAGTGTGTATGGCAGGTATAAGTTGAAATGGTTTACAAACATGTTGTTAAAACATCAGTACATTTCGAGCATTGGCGCGGATCAACACTCAGTGCTTTTGGAACGTGTTGTGGTTAGGGTTAGATTTAAAACTAGGGTTAGAACATTTTCAAGTAATCTGTTCGCATCAGTGTTGCTCATCCGCTGGCTCTGACGACTGCCAATACTTACCAAAGAACGACATTGAACGAGTTTTGTGTTGTTGATTACATGTGCTAAATTGGAGAATGTCAAACATTTAGCTACAGAGGAAATTGATAACATCTTTAAAAAAGCTTACCCCCGTATGTCTTTTCATAATTAATATTGCGTAAACTTTTGACTTTGTGTTCGGTTTGGAGAAATATATGTTCTGTTATGAAGCGAAAGGTATACTCATGTCCATATAATGCATTCACCTTTTTAAGTCGTCTCTTTCTTTTTACAATACAAGTTCGGAATAACCGAAGAACGATTCAGTTTGAAACCATTCTGGAGGCAAGTACCTTTAAATTCAGTTAGGCTTTTTAATTTTCTGCGTTTCTGAGGGATATAGAGTCTCAACCATAGCGGAAAAGACTCCATATCCGCTCAGGAACGCAGAAAGTTTCTCGCAGACTTCAGTTAGAACATCTATTTTTATGAATTCATTTATTCTATCAGCTATGAATCTCTGGAATGAGAAATCGCCTCAGTGCAATTGCGGTCAGGGTAATGAAGATGCAAATCATTTCTTCTTTGAATGTAAGCAATTCAATGTTGAAAGGCTCGAACTCTTCCAGTCAATACGTTCGTTTCATCATTTAAGCTGAAATAGATTATTGTTTGAACAACACAAGAAAATGTTTTGAGTTTTAATAATGTTCAAAATCAAAATCAAGTGAGCTTTTGCCCTTTTGTTCTATGCGAGGTTCCGTCCTCGTTGAGCTCACCTTAGGACACCTGCGTTACCATTTTACAGTTGTACCGCCCCGATAGTCATCGATTTACCCAGGTTTGCCATTAAATTGTATCTGTCTGACCAACTCGAGCAATGTCACGTGTGTTGCATTAATATTCTTTCTTCCACTTCTACTTTTCCTTTTTTTTATTTCTATTTTTCTATTATCTTAACGTGTTCTACTACATATCATGTTGTAGTTAATCCAGCTTATTGATACGTGGCCCGATCCGATTGTATTGTATTTGTACATATATGATAATAAAATATGTTTAAATCAAATCAGTATATATGGATACTCACTGAGTATCAAAGTCCTTATCTTTATTTATACACTTTAGTGTCCGGTTGATGCCCACCACTACACTTAATAATTTCCTGATATTAATGCGATAATGAAAGTACTTGTAAAACAATGGATGCGTAATCAATACGACCGATATAATGATGTAGAGACGTATAAACAAAAGACAAAAGCTAAGTTTCACGAATGAAGTTGTATCAACATGTTATTAATGGTTGTGTAAATGTGCGAGGACTTGGATTTGTTTATACCGTTTTTAATTTCAACATTTTAACTCATTTTAACGCCTTTCTACATTGTGAATCCGACAATTACACACATTTCAACGTTTGACAATTAAATTAATATTGTATTTAACGCTTGGGTTATTAAAATACTTCGAATATGGGAGAATTATCTTCGGTAACGGCGGAATCATTAAATGCGGAGGAGTTAAAGCGATTAGCTCCCTTAATTGTTTATCTGCTTATCATTGCCGTTACGGGAATTCCAGGAAATCTTTTGGTTTGTCTGACAAACAGAAAAAGTTACAAACAATCTAACTCGAAATTATTCATTTTATGGCTCGCCATGATAGACTGCATTATCTGCGTCATACTGTTCCTGGAAATCGTTAATGTTACGCATCAATATACGTTTCACAATGTTTGGCTCTGCAAATTGACAATCTTCTTTACATTATGGCCGACTATCACTTCCGGTGGGACACTGTGTGTGATAAGCATAGATAGATATAGAAAGGTGTGCAAACCACACGGGTGGCAGATTTCAAACAGGATGGCACGCGTCATGTGCTTAATTACTGTGCTTTTGGCTTTGCTTTTCTCTTGGCCTTCATTGATCGTATTTGGAATTCGGGAAATCACCCTTCATCCTTACAATATCACAGGAAGAGAATGTACAGTTTCTAACAAATTCGAGGATACATTATATGTCACTGTATATAATGGATTTCTGTGGTTACTGTTCGTGGCTTCCTTATCACTTATTGCAATATTCTATATTCTCATTGGCAGAAAGATATTCAAACAACTAAGAAAAACAACCACAGTATCGGTACAACGGAAAGACAGTGAACTTAGCAATTTTAATTCGATTTCGGTCGATTTAATGAACGACAGCACGTCGAATGATGCTGGTAGCTTGGGTTACCAGTCGAACCGCAACCTGTCAACTATACAACCTGCAACAAATCGGAAAATGTCAGCCATTAGCAATGCAACCAAACTAAGCGCAGGAATTCATAGACAGGCGAGAGCGAGGAAATCAGCGTACATCATGTTTCTAATTTCAGTAGCGTTTACAGCTAGTTTTCTGCCATATTTGATACTGAGATTAAACGAAGCAATTGATGTTAATTTCGTCAGCTCGATGTCTGATGGCGAACGAGCTGCATATAAGGGTTTTCTACGGTGTTATTTCCTGAACTGCGCCATTAACCCATTCATATATTGCGCATTTGCCACGCAATTTAGGAAAGACGTTAAAACGTTCTTAAGACAAACATGCCGGACGTAGCCTACTGAATTCAAAGATGTTTGTGTAATTTGGAAAATGGAACACATCTCAGTATTTGACAAAGTTATTGCTATTATGCTATCGAAGATGCGTGACTGGATGCCTGTAAGATTGTGTTGACGTCACATTTCTTGTTAATTATCCTCTATATGTGTTCCAATGCAAGGGCGGAATCATGAGCTTATGTTATCGGGATGGTGGGTGGCAAATGTGTCCGCTATATTAGTCCCGTGTACGTGCCGTTTACCACAGTTAAGGGGATGAAAACAACGTTTCGACTTTAGTGTGACGAATGATATTATGTTGGTATTAAAACCAGGATTTTAGGCGGGATGTGAGCAGCATTCTGGGGATTTAATGACTCCACCAAACATAATTACATGTAAATGTTTTTTAAAGGAGACACGTTCAATCTTGAATTTATTTATACTCTCGTTAGTTAATGTACCTAACTTGTTGCTTTTTAGTTTACTTTTTTGATAGGGCATTTTCAAGACAAATTCTGTTTCATCATCAACCAGAAAAATAAATTAAGACATTCTGGAAGTTTTATAGCAAACAATTGAGGTTATCTGATTTTTTTTTGAGATTTTTTAATTTTCTGCTGTCCGGGAAACAAGGAGTTTACATAGGAAAAATACATGCAAAAATCTCAATCAGCACATTTTGGCTCATAATGCTCAACCGATTTTCAAAACTAATATTTTTTTAGTTATCAATAAAAAGGTCAGTTCAATAGTATATCATTTATGCATGCATTTTAAAATTACCAATGCTGTTGCTGAAAAACAATTGACTGAAACAAGCGCCCTGTACAGTATGTGTATGTGGCATCCGAATTTCTTTAACTCCTTCTCACATCATGGCGACTGCTCTAAGTAAACTTATATGTTGATTATTTAGTTTTACTTTTGTCATCATATTTTGCATACATGAAAATGATGTAGGTGGTAGCATAGTGTCATACGTTATATAAGTTATTCATACTGGTTTATTTGCTTTTATGATTTGTTTTTATACCCCCGATTTCTATGAATTAATGAGACAGTGATATACTGGATGCCAGTGTATGCCTTATGTGTAATGCTAGAGCAATTTCTTTTTCTTATACAACTTAAGTCCTGATGTTTGTTACCATGTCACGCCTGGTAAACATTCGCTCCACAACCAAAAGGAGAACAATGAAAATTGAGCGAAAACCACTTCCGAGAAGGAGCGAAAGCGCGGTTTTCATCAACAAACGTGAGTATGATCTACTTGTATTTCTTTTAACAAGAACAACAGAGATATTTTCAAAAATCGGAGAATGTGTTTCCGTGTAGGCATATTTATACTTTATGTAGAATACAATTTCGCCTTTTAAACGTGTAAATTATAGCGACACGTTTCTCCACGGATCACACGTCCAACTTGTTTTTGGAACCTCTTTGCATTCGCGAAGTATTTATATGGTGAATATCACTCGAATACCGAATAATAAATTGCTTATGGCCTATATTCGAATGTTGAAGTTTTAATCTGAGTGATTTATGGTCAGTTTTTTCGAGGTAGGGGAGCGACCGAGCTGGGAGTAGAGCGGACGTCAAGGATGTAGATCGGACGCCTGTTTAATTCCACAATCAACATACTTTGACAATGTCGATTCTCAGTTGCGTAATGAACAGATGCTTTTTGTAGATTATATTACATTTTCTTCACCCAAAACGCATTTACAGTGGATTAGGTGTCATTGTATACGTGTATGCGGCACAAACTTTCTTTTGAAATGAGCCCCTTCAGATAACCTGTCTGGCAGATAAACATTATTATATGCTGAAAATCCCCATTCTTATACAACTTTTGATGTTCAAAGACATTGTTTCCCCTGCTTATATTTTATGCAGTTGCTTCCCTTTAAAAAGAACTCCATTTGCATATACGCGATCAACGAATACACGTGTATTCACTGTTCACTAACTGCTGTTTTAGAACAGAAGTGAGTTTAGTCAGTTTTCACTGTTATACATATATCACACACAGATAAACGTGTTTCTCTGTTACATGTTTAAGGTTACATACATACTATGTTTGCACGTATAGGTGGCTGGCTTATTTATATGGTTGCGTCCCCTCGAATCGTAAATTTGAAATGTAGATGGCGATATTGCAGGAATCCACCACACTATTACATACTAAACCAGACCATTCGATTGGCAGATTAAAAAATATTGCCCTTATAAAAAAAACGATTGTTTGATGGTGAAGGCGGTGAACACTTTCTAAAAAAAATATCAAGAAGAAATATTGATGACCAACGGATTAATTTGGTATAACCTAAAACAAAGTCAGGATTTCCAGTGATAATTGAATGTGGTTGAGAAATGTGTTTATTTGTTAATTCTACCCAATGTTAAAAAGTATCTCTAAAAATGTACATATATCATGTATATTAGAAAAACAAAAATCAATATCAACTATGATCAATTTTGTTCAAGTTTGATGCAAAACTGGACCTGAAATGAATATCGCAGACGTGTATGTGTCAGACATGTATCGTTTATTAGATCATCAAACATAAATAACCTAACTTTGAACAAAGTAAAGGAGCTCATTTCAAAAGTAAGTTAGTACCGCAAGCACATTCAGTGACACCTAAACCACTGCTAATTGTGTTTCGGGTGAAGAAAAGGTAATAAAATATATAAAAAGCATCTGTTCACGACGCAACTGCGTTCGAGTCGACATTGTCAAAATATGTTGTTTGTGGAATGAAACAGGCGTCCGCTCTACCTCCTTGACGTTCGCTCTACCCCCAGCTCGTTCGCTCCCCTACCTCGAGAAAATTGACCATAAATCACACAGATTAAAACTTCAACATTCAAATTTAGGGCATAAGCAATTTATGGGCGGTATTCGAGTGATATTCACCATGGAAATACTTGTTGAATGCAAATAGGTTCCAAAACAAGTTGAAAGTGTGATCCGTGGAGAAACCTGTACCAACTATCGACAGGAGAAAAGTTCTAGCCGCTATCATTTACACTTTTAAAAGGCGAAATAGTATTCTACATGAAGTATAAATATGCCTACACGGAAACACATTCCCAAATTTTTGAAATAAAATCTCTGTTGTTCTTGTTAAAAAAAAGAAAGTAGATCATACTCACGTTTGTTGATGAAAACCGCGCTTTCGTTCCTTTTCGGAAGTGGCTTTCGCTCAATTTTCATTAGGTGGAGCGAATGTTTACCAGACGTGCATGTGATCCAGTAAACATTAATCTACATCGGATGCGCATATGCGGACAGCCATTTAACAGAATCTTAATTCTTACGGATGGCGGGAGGTGTACAGTACTGGTTCTACCAAGGAAAAGTGGGTGGTCTGCTCCACCACGACAAATCCACCGTCATATATAACCTTACATATGTTGTAAATGACGTAAAACACCATACAAACAAACAAACAAATCATAGTTATGGTTGTTAACTCGTATTTCAGAATATTTAAGTGTTATGCTTTACAGTACAGCTCCGATTTTGATTATTGTAACATTGTCTGGAACACTAGTTTATCAAGCAATTTCATTACGAAAACGTGCATGTTTTATTCTACACTCGGCAATCAATACACAGTATATTATTATTTTACCCACGTTTTTTTAAAAAACAGGGTAAATTAAAATCGCCTCCGTCTGTCCGTCCGTCTGTCTGTCCGTTACCGCATCTCCTCCTAAACCGCTGAACGGAATTCAGCCAAACTTAAGGTATGACATCATCATATGATGACGGCGTGCAAGAGCACTATTATTTTTGGCTGCGAGCCCAGGGGCCTTCGTGGGTGGGGGAGAGGGTGGAGGGAGATGGTCAAAAGGTCAAATAAACTAAAATATCAATTACACTGTCATATTTTCATATTTTTGCTCATAACTTGGTATATGTAATCGTCTATAAAAGACAAACAACATGTCAAACGATTTTTATATTTTACAAATTGGAACGTCTGCCCTGGGGCCCGGGGTGGGTGGGGCGGGGGTAATTTTATTGTCATTTTTTTTTTTGTAAATATGTCTCATATGAAACATTATGATGATGGCTCTGCACCCAGGTCTCTAAGGAGGGGGTGGGGGGAAGGTGGGTTGGGCGGGGGGGGGGGGGGGGTCAAAAGATCAAATGCACTAAAAATTCAATTACACTCATTTTTCCATATTCTTGCACATAACATGGTGTATGTCAACGTCTATAAAAGATAAGCAGCATATTCAATGTTTTTGTTTTTTTTATTATATCGAACTTGGACCGTCTGCCCGGGGGTCCAGTAGTGTGTGTGTAGGGTGTGTCTGTGTGTGTGTGTGTGTGTGTGTGGGGGGTGATTTGGATTTATTTTTTATTTTTTATTTTTATAATTGTGTCTCAAATGAAACATGATGATGGGATTACACTGTATACATTTGTTTCCTCCTATTGTATAGTTGGGCCTGGAGGAAGGGGCATCAAATAGTAGTTGTAGTAGTTGTAGTAGTAGTAGTAGTAGTAGTAGTAGTAGTAATAATATTATTATTAGTATTAATATTATACTGTAAATAAAGATGTATTCTTATCTTAGCAAAGATGCTTGTTTTATTACTCTGAAGCTTAAATAGTTAACCAGTTCTTGTCAACATTCATGTACAACCAGTTCTTGTAACATTCGTGTACAACCAGTTCTTGTCAACATTCATTTACAACCAGTTCTTGTCACTATTCATAGTTAACCAGTTCTTGTCAACATTCATTTACAACCAGTTCTTGTCAACATTCATTTACAACCAGTTCTTGTCAACATTCATAGTTAACCAGTTCTTGTCAACATTCATGTACAACCAGTTCTTATCAACATTCATAGTTAACCAGTTCTTGTCAACATTCATAGTTAACCAGTTCTTGTCAACACTCATTTACAACCAGTTCTTGTCAACATTCATTTACAACCAGTTCTTGTCAACATTCATTTACAACCAGTTCTTGTCAACATTCATTAACAACCAGTTCTTGTCAACATTCATAGTTAACCAGTTCTTGTCAACATTCATGTACAACCAGTTCTTGTCAACATTCATAGTTAACCAGTTCTTGTCAACATTCATAGTTAACCAGTTATTGCCAACACTCATTTACAACCAGTTCTTGTCAACATTAATTTACAACCAGTTCTTGTCAACATTCATTTACAACCAGTTCTTGTCAATATACATAGTTAACCAGTTCTTGTCAACATTCATTTACAACCAGTTCTTGTCAACATTCATTTACAACCAGTTCTTTTCAACATTCATAGTTAACCAGTTCTTGTCAACATTTATGTACAACCAGTTCTTGTCAATATTAATAGTTTACCAGTTATTTGATGGTATATATTTATAATATATAGTCATTTCTTAAAGACATTATTAAAAAAAAAGGTTTTGCTTTCCGGTTGCATTTTTTATGATTTCGAATTTACTTATATTCCTGTTAATGCAGCTTTTAAAAAACTTCCTTTACATGTACATGACAAGGACGTTTCGATTAACTAAGGATGCTTAAATTTAACATCCGTATGACGTGTATGACTGGGTTACTTTTATGACATTAGTCAAATATCACTTGTAACTGATTGTCAGACATGTACCCTTGTATTTTTATTCATAAATATATTGTGATGAGATGTGTAGTGTTTATATGATGAGATGCAAACAAGCATTGTCTGTCTGTTTGTATGTATGTCTGCCTGTCTATGAAAACATTTTGCCTTGAATTAGTTTATTCAATAATTTTAGCCTCCAGGCCATAATACAAATACAAGGTACATTATAGATATGAGAATAGCAAGAGCTTTAATTTATGGTGTACAATTGAACGTTTGAAAGTACAGTCTTTTATTCTGTATTTAATTGTATAAGGTTGCATTTGTAATGTTGTATAAGGTTGCATTTGTAATGTTGTATAAGGTTGCATTGGCAATGTTGTATAAGTTTGCATTTTTTGCATTGGCAATTTTGTATAAGGTTGCATTAGCAATGTTGTATAAGGTTGCATTGGCAGTGTTGTATAACGTTGCATTGGCAGTGTTGTATAAGGTTGCATTGGCAATGTTGTATAAGGTTGTATTGGCAATGTTGTATAAGTTTGCATATATTTGCAATGTTCACATCAGGTTGATATAGGATCATTCTAATAATAAATTTATAACTGAGTTCCCACAAAACGTATTGCTATTTACAGGTTTTCATCTTCCGGTCCAATACATACAAGTAATTAGAATATGTCAATCACCTTTTATGCGCTAGATTTCAAGAAAAGGAGCGAATGACCAGTGTGTGTAGCAACTTGCCACATAAATAATAGAGGGCGGAGCTAGACATTGAACATGTTGAATATCAAAACTATCAATGATATGGGCTTGTTTTCCCCTCGATAATCTCACTTCGTACAAGTCTCGAGTATATATGAGATTAGCTTCTTAGGTTTAACTTATGTTTTGATATATTATATACATGAGCATTTCTGTTTTTTTTCTTATAACACCTATTTAAGCTTTCTCTGATGTATGGGGTTAGGTCGTCGGAGATTGTTGTTATTTACACTGTCCTGTTGTTTAGGACTGATGACAGGGTAAGAGTGAGGTTTAGTGCACCCTTGAACCGGTTTAAACTCCCTGGTGGTCCCTTTTGCCACTGACAATTCCAAGGCGGTACCCCTGTTGTCAACCCTTATATGTTTGTGATGTTGTTTTTTTACTGAATGTGTTTGGGATGTACTTTTTGAATCACCTTTGCTTTGTAATACTTGTTGGAGTGACTATATTCTGTGAATGCTACACTTTTTGTTGGACTTATTACCTTTTCTTTGTACCATAAAATGTTTACGCACGATAAAGAACGATAGTGTGTGTCCGCTTTGTAAGAAAGAAGTAGAAGACGAAAGACACGGGATCCTTAAATGCAATATGTATAGTAAACATAGTGTAACTTATTAAAAATAACTTTAATTTATAGTCTCTAGCTACCGATTTAAAACGTTTAAGCCAAAACCTGATTATTTACACAATACATGAATTATAATTTGGAAAAATATTGTTGCTGGTTTTATAATTGAATGTATTTTTAATTTAAATGTGACATGCATTTTTTGAGCTTTTATTGTTGATCAGTAAATAACAGGTCTGATCTGACGTGATATTTTTTCAACTGCAATTATAATCAGGTGCTTGTTTAAACAATTCATAGTATATGCAGAAATGAGATATAGGGTCCTATAGAAACCACAGCGTCCGAACGCAACGGCACCGCAGGTCCGCACTGCACCGCAAACAAGGACTTGAAAATACAATGAAAGAGACAAAAAACAACAGAAAGGGTGGTGATGACAAGTTTACCGACTTGGAATGGTCAGTAGAGCAATAAGGCCTACTGGTTAGCTTGAATCGATTTTATATGCGCACAATCCTCGCTATTATCCTGTCTTCAGCGCCCAAATAGACAAGACAGTGTAAACAAAACTACATCCCATCAAAAGGAATATCACTTTTCTTGGCTTTATACACATGTGTATCACGGTTATATACAGCCACGTCCATTAAAAAAAACCCACAACATACGTGAAGAATGACTATATTTTTTTTAACTGTGTTGTGGATCAAAATGTAAAAATGTAGTGTATTATTTGGAAAAAAACCAACAAAGTCCTTCATAAAGAAGATCATCTAAGGATCGAAATATTGGAAATAATAGAGTGTTTTTTCCCTAGGTACTTATTTAGAAAAGTCGCAGTTTATTTAGACAATTAAAGCTGTCTGTACCATGGTTTAAGAATCACATGCTGCAGACTAACAATTAATGTTGAATTGTTTTCATTTGTAACACAATTATAGAAAATTAGCGTTGGATGTTGTAATTATTGTTAAATGAATGTGTGATATATATAATATATATTTCGACCATCTCCTATAATTATTTTAAGAATGATCACATGCTATTTAGTTATTTATCGAATGAATCTATGTATGCATATGTATGTACACATGAGACCTTAATACATAGTTAAACATAACGAAAATGTATCGAATGAGTGACAACAAATCAGTTATTCAGTCATCCTTCACCATGTTCACCATCAAAAGCTTTTAAAGCATTTTGTATACATTTTATATATCTTTTATTTTGTAAAACCACTGTTTTATTTTAAATTATCATTTACGCCCCTGACTGAAATAACACAATTCTCTATTTTTGATTATCCGCTAGTACATAAACGGCAATGATCATCAATGTCAAAACGCTAAAAATTGTAGCGCAATGTTTACTGTTCCAACATTGTTCTTTTATATCTACTGCGAAACCAGCTTTTGCAACTTAATTTAATCTCTATCGATGGCTTCTTGGGTAGAATCCGTAATAAGTAATGTGCAGTATATGTCTTTCTCAAGGATAAAATAACATGGCCGCGGCGAGGATCGATCCCACGACCTCTCGATATGTGGTCCCGACACTTTACCACTGAACCACGCACTCCACTGTTATGTCAGAGTAACTAAATAAATTTACGCGTAACCACATCAACCAATAACATGATGCCAATACTATGTTACCCTCAACAAAACTATTGTACGTGTAAAATAATTTAATGCTATTCGTAACCTCTGGTTATGTGTAACGTCAATTATACGATCCTGGTCGACTGAGTGTTGCACTTAAATAGTCAAGTGTTACTTGTACTCAAGTTTATGCGATGACCGGACAACCTCGTGAGACTCCTTGATTGCATCTTTTGAAACCCTGAAAGGGGAGGTTGGTGCATGAATCTTCGTCCCTTGGGTTTTGGTCTTACCCTAGACTGTTTTTATTTTTGGCTGCAACTGCTGTGGTTGTTCAGTACAATTCTGGATACAAGTGCGCCTAATTAAATTATATCATTACAATAACATAATAAGTGTATTTCTCCGGATGTGGACTTTATTTTCTAAGATTTCATTTTTCACATTGCCGACCTTTTTATGTTTGTAATGCCAAACTATTATTTGTTTCTATGCGTGTTTTTGATTGATACATTTCCTGTTCGAGTTGTATATCTACTTGAATTGGTTACAAGTAACATTGTTAAAACTTGAACCATTACCGTAGGTTGGCCTACTACTACATATATCCGATATTTGTGTTGTGCGTGTACCAGTCAGTGCAGCAGTGAACTATCACAGAATGCAACATGCCAGAAGAATTATACATATGTATAATAATCCAGATCAGCTAAGATCATTCAATTTTATAAAAATATTTTGATTATCCTTTGAAAACTTAACCTGCGGTGGAAATGCATGTCAGTATTCGGTGCGGATTACAAACTGTTTGTAAACAATAGCATGTGTAGAGATTTTGATATGGGAAATGTGAGGTTTTTTTTGTTTCGAAGGGTTTGTGTTGGAAAGATCTATGAACTAAGGTAATTTAATGACAATCTGGTGGCTTGTTAAAACATGTGCCCCAAACAATAAAGACCAGACAGTGCAATTGTATATTGAATCATTTCCACCATCAGAAACTCCGCTTGTATCAAAATTCTTAAGTAAACAGATGCATGGGGTTTTATGGCGCATCAACGCAAAACGGTTATATGGCACCAACAGGAATCAGCACTCAAGACTCATACTCCAATTTATTTACTATGCAGAATGGGCACAAAACATTCTCATATGCAGAACTGCAGATTTGTTGTAGACAACTTTTTCTCTTGAGTCACGTTCATTGTTTTCTGCCACGACTCAAAAAAGTAGATATGAAAAGCCGAACAGGAAAAGAGCTTTCAAAGAACAAAGTCAGCGAAAAGCAGGCATTAAGACAAACAACTGTTACAATGTCATTAGAAAGCAAGGCATGTGGCATCACAAACACAATCAGGTTGACGACAGGGCTACCGCCTTGGAACGGTCAGTGGCAAAAAGGCCGCTGGGTGTCTTGGGGGAGGTGGGTTTTAAGTGTGTGTGTGGGTGTGTGTGTATGGTTAAAATAGGTTCCAGGGTGCATCAAACCTCACTATTTCCTATTGTCATCCCAATAAAACGGGACAGTGTACATACAGAAATTACCGCCAAGTTATATTTTCTAACAAACAAGGCAGCATTAATAGACAATATAAGTATAATACATAGCTAACCACAATTACGGCATACATCTGACGTTAACAAAGAATAAATCGAATCTTGGTTACAAAGTTCGTTTTGTAACACTTGAGCACAAGAGACACATCAATACGTGCACGTCAAGGCAATTTTGAAGACTAACGTCAAACGCTACCGTCCTTTGAGGATTTAGGTAGGCGTCCTCATAGGGTCCACAATCTGTACAATCAAAGAGGAATGCATATTGGCGAACTGTAAATGGGTCCACCACTAAACATGCAGTGCGTTGAACGTTGCACAGTGATAGGGTCATAACCTCTTTTGATAAACGTTTTAACATGTTTAATAAAGGTTGTATGAAAGTGATTATGACCAAGTATTTTACGAAATTTGTAAATCAAATAACCATAAAAGTCAGGTTGTGATAGTCCTTGTCGCAGAGATGTTCTTATATTAGTTTTATATTTCAAAAGTACAACAGGGTTACGATAATATAATTCAGCAAAGATTTTTCGAAGTATATGATTGGAGTGGCTTTTTATTATACAAATATAACGAATATTAATGTCCTCAGCTCGACTGCAAGTTTAAGGAAAAGAATAAGTTGAGAAACATAGACTCCATACGAATTTGTTCGGGGAACATTTCTATCTAAGTGAGGGTAATTTACAATATCAAAATTAAAATCATCTCTCTTGTCATAGATTTTGATAATTATTTCTCCATTGTCAATAGAGAGATGTAAATCGAGGAAAGAATCGACAGTATCAGAACTACTAGCTTTGTTGAGTTGAAGTTCGTTAGGATAGATATCCAGATATGAAGAGATGTCATTAAAGGCTTGAATTACATCTGCCTGAGTATCTGGTGAAAGACAAAATGATATATAGGGTCCTATAGAAACCACAGCGTCCGAACGTAGGTGGCATCGTAGGTCCGCACTGTACTGCAAACAAGGACTTGAAACTACAATGAAAGAGACAAAAAACAACAGAAAGGGTGGTGAAGACAGGGTTACCGACTTGGAACGGTCAGTAGGCAATAAGGCCTACTGGTTAGCTTGAATCGATTTTATATGCGCACAATCCTCGCTATTATCCTGTCTTCAGTGCCCAAATAGACAAGACAGTGTAAACAAAACTACATCCCATCAAAAGGAAATCTCTAACAATAAAGTCCACATCTAAAGAATCTAACTAAAGATATACATACAAAATAATAAACATCTACAAGTTGCACGTGAAACAATACAGAGATGAATACAAATTAATGAATAGGAATCGAATGACAATATGAATTTGAATTCGGGGGTATTTGAATTACCCTTGTGCCGTGATAAGCACTGACCTTATTCTTGCTAGGAAACACCAAGGGGGATAGGTAAATTTTAGAATAGATATATGATAAGTATTTTGTTTTGACCCATAGTTTGTAAAACATTTATTTTTTGTTTAAATTGTTACATCTTTTGAGAGTTACCCTCCCTTTATATGAAAACATGAAATGTACTTATAAAACACATAACATGAATCAAAGATCGCTTAAAGATATAAAATTCTTAAAATTGGTATGAAATAATAGAAAAAAACATAAAAATTTGACCCATTTATCGCAGATTTTTCCGTCTATAAAAAAAAGAAATATGGATAATCTTAAATTACCTCCCGTTACATTGAATATTGTTTGAAATTCAAGTAACTGTAATTCAGCGTTAACATTAAATATTTAGAAATTTTCTTTTGCAAACGCATGTGTAGTGGTAATGCTAGTAAAACATGATGTCAAAATATTTTAACTGGCATATTTTAGAATTAGGAACATCGAAAGCTTCAATAATTCGAAGTTCTTAATAAAATCCTATATACCCAGTTGTATAAGTGTTATAACTTAGTTCTAAGAAAACACATTGACTTATAAGTTTTAACATATGTTCATGCAATCAGAGCAGACGATTTACACTCGTTATTTTGCAGTTTAACCGTATCTCTAATCAAGCTCAAATGCACAAAACAATGAGAATATTATTGACATAGTCTTAGGTTAATACTTAGAAATTTGGTTTAGTAGTGTGGTTGTACAATATTAATTATTTTTAAAACTAAGGTATTTTTTTATTTACCAAACGCTATTTCAGATCGAATGATATATAAGGAACGTATGTACGTATTTGGTGAACGTATGCATGTAAATACCGAAACACCTTTTGTTGAAAAATATGCGCAACAAACAATAAAATTAGTCTCTGCCTAAATGCAAGTTTAATACCTTGATTAAATTTAAAACAATACGATGAATACCAATCTGTTTTGCACAATCTCGTAAGTAATGTCTGCTGGTTGTTGATTTAAGGTTCTGTGAAATCACTTAACAGAAGCGCCTTCAACTACATTGAGAGAGAATATTGCCTTACCAACACAACATATACTTAAAAGAAAAAGAAACGCATCATGGGTATTTCCGCTATACATTGTATATTTAATATGCTACTGCTAATCGAATGGTACAGGGCGACATTAGGTCAGTCCTTTCGGAACGAAGGCTTAAACCGAACACACCAATGGTTACCCCATTAAAGTTTCATTATCGACAAAATGCGCATTTGGCTCAAACAGGTGAGCAAACTTAGGATTTTAAACATTGCAATCTCTTAACATTAACCACAATACTGAAATGGCTTGAACGTTCAACACTTATGAATTTCGTGTGACAAAGTATACGTTGATTAAAAGATCTTCTACATGACAGAGTTGAAATAATTATTTATAGCCCCCTTTTTTTGCAAAACACGTTGAGATATATCTGGAATATTGCGTGGATTTAGGTGTATAAGATAGTGTAGTATAGGCAATGTTTTGATTATGAGTTACCTTTTCCTTTCAGTATATAATATATAACGCCTCGGCATCTATATCGCTTGAAATATATCTCGCACCGATGTATTTTAGAATGTTCGTGGTAGTGAAAACAGCGCTAAAGGTACAGCGATTTGAATATTTCAAAGAAGTGTCGGCTGCTTCTCAAACCATTGTACATGGCTTGGCTAGCCAAAGGGCATATTCAAACAATGTTGTGCTGGAGTCCATTTGAGAATTTATGAACCTTTGAGGCTATGCAACATTGTCCTTAAGTCATCTCCATTTTGTAAAGAATGGCATGTTGTCGAGTTAGACACCATGTTGTATACCCATAGATACGCTACTTTTGAAGACTCTTATTAATTTAGGAATGAACATCAGTTTACTTCAATAATTCTACATATTTAGAATCATACTTTTCCCCAATGTATCAATAATTACAAACGTTCGCGTATATCTGGATCACCATTATTTTCTATGCAGATATTAATTTTTATTTTTATTTTCCTTTTATGACAAATAACATCATTTAACATATTTGGTTTCCATACTGCCACATATTTGGTTTCCATACTGTCACATATTTGGTTTCCATACTGCCACATATTTGGTTTCCATACTGCCACATATTTGGTTTCCATACTGCCACATATTTAGTTTCCATACTGCCACATATTTGGTTTCCATACTGCCACATATTCGGTTTCCATACTGCCACATATTTGGTTTCCATACTGTCACGCAGTAAAACAACTACTCTAAAATCACGATTCTAAAATATTGCTTACGTTGATTAGTTCGGACGTTCGGTATTTCACAAGGCGACTAAAATACATTTATTACACTGAGGAGAAATCAGCGTTTAATTTCGACGAATAAACTGATTAAATATGGCTATAAATAGAGTGGTATTAACGTTTTGTATCGAAATTACAAACTTAAGTAGGTGTAGCCGTTCAAAATAACCTATAAAATAGATAAAACAAGAGATCTGAAATATTGATGAACATTTTCTCAATGTGTTTACACTTTTATCTTTCTATTTCAGTTATTTATCACCTTTCGTTTGTATTAGTGGTAACATCTTGCACACTACGTTAATAAACTTGATAAACGTGCTAACAATTTAAAGCTGTATTTGAGTTTTGACAGTTTATACATTTTAAAATAAATGCCATTGAAGTTAAACATCAGGGGATTCCATAATTAAATACATTTTAATTGTTGCAAGAAATTGTAAATTCTTATAGGTGAAATTGAACTATTCATCAACTAGTTAACTTTAAAAAAAGGTATAACAATCTTCACATAGTTGTTTTGATACCACACAACGATTTCTTTCACATTTGTAAAAAAAGTTCACAATTTTAACATGACAACGTTGAAAAATTTAACAAATAGATCAACAATGTGATACAAACCAAAAATATCACTTTAGATTAGTGAAAATGCCTTTTTGAACAAAAAGAAATGAACATTATTTATTGCCGCCATTATGCGATACCCCAGGCCGACACTTGTTGCAATGGGTGTGCTACACCTCCAAAAGACAAATAATAGCCATACGCAATAACGAAAAACGAAAAACCCATCATGCGAGGACTCATTTAACATTTTTGATCTTTCGTTAGCATGGTTAGTTCGCTTTGCGTCTTTTATGGCGTCCTTTTGCCTTTTAATTATTTTGCCTGCAATTTCCTTTTGCAGTTATACCATATAGGGTTATCGTAACCTAAAGCCTCAATGAAATTGTAATGTATCAAACGTGATTGACGGTTCTTGCGTTTTTGTTGAATTATATATTCGGACGAACTACGGCAGGGTGCCTAGCTATGATGAGAGAGACACAAATCAAACACGTATGCAAAGGATAGCTGCAACACACGCTGATATACGTCTCACAACACAGTTAATTTTGCATAGCTCTACATATGTAGCAGGACCCCTCTGGACCACTGTAGAACTTAATGAATTTTCTTAAAAATATTTTCTTTGTGAAACTTGATGTCTGTTGCACGAAATATCCAACAAAAAATACGGGGTTGACCAATTTGCTTTTTTTTAATATCAATAGTTTGAAGAGACCCTCTTGCATTTGTCCATTTCACTGACATTTTCAAATGTATCACTACCCAGTATTAGATTGTCAGATCCGGGCTCAGAAACATTCAGGCATATCCTAACCTGTATGAAATCATGAACTTGTCCCATTCTTGTCACCTGCAACAAAAAAAGAGAAAATATTTGAAATTAGCAAGAACCGAATAACACAGATCTTTTTTTTAAGCTCCAGAAAGTTCCTACCGTGACCCTACCGTGACTAAATAACTGTTTAGTGAGACCTATACTGTATCTCTACACCATAACACACTCGTCTAGAGGCACAGTTACAAAAACACGTACATATACATACAATTATAGCATATTTGAGTGGGATCATATGATATATATATTTATCACATAACGTCCCTTGTTAGCAGTGTCGAACACCCATTTAATATTATATTGTATGACACATGTGTTATACAACCTGGAACGATTTTGATTGGTAGAGTTAAACCTGTAACACTACGCAAGTTTATTAACTCAAACTATTTTATTTATTACAAATTCACTCAGATCTGAGTCATAATCTTATTATTTGTGACAGCTTATAAATATAATGAACGTTATACAAAACATTGTTGTTGGTTTGTTAAAAGGTTGGCGTAAACTGCTATTTTGTAAAGCGGTAAAATACGAACTCTTTTATACGCAACGTCATGTGTGAGACGCGACGTTACGACGTCACATATTTTATGACGTTTTGGCGCTAAAGTGTGTCTGACGTCGTGGCGGTTCTATGTCCATCTGAATTAATTTTTACTATTTGATTGCAATGTTATATGATAAAAAGGATCTTAAACTCGTTCCCATTCCATATAAGATTTATGAAACTCGTTATGAATTATTTTTAATTTTAACTCGCCAAAAGGCTCGTTAAAATTAAAATAATTCATAACTCGTTTCATAAATCTTATATGAAATGGGAACTTGTTTAAGATCCTCTATATATATATATATATATATATATATATAACAGATATAAAAAACGATCAACATTAACTTGCATTTTAATAAAATCTACATATACATAATTATTATATACTTTCCAGTGAAAAAGTGGATTTTATGATTAAAATAAAACCTTATATTTTCATTGTTTATATTTAACATGTGACGTCATGCAACTGTTGACGTTGTTTACGTTGTTGAGGTTATTGACGTCATTGTTTTGGCTCATTTTATTTTTTCTGAATACATTACCAGGTTGTGAGTATATCATAAATAGAATATTTGTTGATTTGTCGTGAATATAGGATTTATTTTCATCTCGAAATGAGAAAACTCAAATAATTTCACTCGTGCTAAAGCACTCGTGAAAATATAAGTTTTTCTCACTTTTCGATGAAATACATCTTATATTCACTCAAAACAAACAAATATCCTTTATGTATTCCACTTCTATTACTAAGCATACATTTATATTATTTATGTCATTTCCTTTACTGAATTACCGTGAATTATATTAAGCCGCATGAAACGTTTGAATTAATGGTATAATTATTGATATGAATTTGCATAGTCTTATGTCTCAGTTTGCTACTTTGTGTACAGGCTTTTTGTTGTCGATACTGAACTGGAATCAGCAATTCACCAATCCTGTTTTGAGACTTGGTGTTTATTCAAAACACACTAGTAAGCGTCTAATTGACAATGATTTGCAAATCAACATGACATGACAGCGACAACTTCAACGGTAAATGTTTGCATTCCGTTCTTTATTAAACATTTAAATCTGGGATTTGTTCAGTCAAATTAGTAGATGTTAATAAAAAGTCAATAACGACATGTAAATAAGTACTGAAAAGTGGATCCCTTGGAAACAACAAACACAAACAAGAGATAAAAGTAGCAGACTAGGTTTTATTGAGTCTGTTCATGAGAGGTAATATATATGGAACACCTCTCATGCCTCCCTAACACCGGGTTAAGCGATATTCTACTGTAAAGTCACACAGATTGGGTTTGACGCTCTCAAAGGACCAGTAAGTAATAACAATAGTGATTTGTAGTCAGGACGACATTTTACGGCCGCCACACAGCACTAAACAAACGCTAGTGAGATTGTCAATAAATACTGAAAAGGGGATCCCTTGGAAGCAATACACACAGACATATAGCAGACTCTGTTTTATTGAGTATGTTCATGAGAGGTAATGTTAACTGCAACATGACCGATTCCTTTGTCGCCACCGAAACGTCTGTCTATAATATATTATACACTTTTATACAACTTCAACCATCTAAAAACTGTGGCCATATACCGTTTAGAAAATATTTGTTTACCGGGTATATTTAAAACGCCACGCGCTTTAACCCCTGATTAATGATTTGGACAAGTCTTTGACATATACAGCGTAATGTGGTCAGTATATACGAGTGACTCTATTTTAAATGACTTTTACTATGTTATTACAAATGCGATTTTCAACAAATTGCACACAGTATGTAACACTCAACATGCTCAAGATATTGGGGATGAATTTTATTACATTCTGACCTGTAATAATTTTATAGAACAAAGGTTAATGTACTTAAAACCGTATTACTATAGATGTTCAAATATATCAAAATTTCAACAACTTATGAGCACAAATAACAGATTTAATAAAATTATGCAACTTCATTGACGTTATTCTGAAAAAAATGTATACATGTGTATCGATTTATAATAAAATATGAAGCTAGCATAACAACTAATACTCGTTTTGCCTTTATTGCCAGTGCGTTCGCCATCTGGTACATAGATAATCTACATGTAAAAAACAACCCAACATAATTATAACCGCTTACAGCTTCTATCTGTTTCCCATCATAAAACCACTTCCCTGCTCTTCCTAAATGTCCACCATTTTTAAAAACAACTTTTTCAGTTTTATCAGTATTCACCTTCAACTTCGATGTATTACAATACTGATATAATCAGTTAAGTTTCTTTTGTAGACCATTTACAGCATCTGCTATCAATGCGACATCATCACCAAACAATAGTAATAATATTTCTACAACATCAGTTGTTAACTGCACTCCATTACACATTTCTTCACTCAGTTCATTAATAAATAATGAAAATAAAATTGGACTGAGAACACAGTCCTGTCGTAAACCTCTTGGACAGTCAAACTATTCAGTAACACGTCTTACTAGTATACTAATATATATCTTGTAAATGTATATATTAGTGCAATGCCTCTATAATTATCAGGGCAATTAACTGATCCCTTTTTATGAAGAGATATTAAGATGGATTCTGCCCACATATCCGGGAATTCACCATTTGCAAAGCGTCTATTAAAAAGCTTGTTCATATAAGGCAGTATAATGTCTATACTATATATGAATTGTTCTGCAATAAATTCTCCAGATGAAGACTTGTTCTGCTTTAAAGCCTCAGTGCAGTCAATACCTCATCTGCCGTTATCTCTGAGTTAGAAGTACATTCGGCTATGCCATTTATATCCATGCTGTCATCATCCATATTCAGTTCAATATTCCCATCATCACCCTCATCGCAGTCGTCGAATTGATTAAATAACTTATTTAAAATGGTTAAACCACGTCTCGTTTTGTATGTCTGGTTTATTATTTGATTTATTGGAACCACATGCTTTGATTTTACTCCAAATTGCTTTTGAATCATTAGCTGTTGCAGCTATTGCATGCAATACCGATTTATTGTAGCAGCATTTCTTATTACTGAAAAAAATGTGTGCACTGATATATGCATTTAAATCTTCTTCCGATCTAGTAGACCGAAATTGCCTGAGACATCTATTCGTATTATGTTTAAGTTTACGACATTCACTATCCATCCACTTTCGTTTTATTACTGGATTATTCTTCGTTCTTTTCAAGCAGCTAAATTTAGAACATGCGTCATCAGAAACCTTTACAAATCAGTTATAATACACAGCCTCGGACTTCATTTTTTTCTCAGCCTCACCTGATAAACTGGATAGGATCAGACATTAACATGATATTCTCTATTTATCAGTGTGTATTAGTGGAGTGCGTGGTCCAGTGGTAGGGCGCCGAACTCCTGATCGAGAGGTCGTGGGTTCGATCCTCCGTCGCGGCCACGTTATTTATTCTTGAGCAAGATAATTAATCCACATTGCTTAGTACTGGTTCTACCCAGGAAGCCATCGAGAGTGATTAATCTAAGTTGCAAGAACTTGTTTCGCAATCGATGTAAAATAAATATGTTTAGAACATAAGTGTGTGAGAGAGAGAAGGGAGAAGGGAGGAGAGAGAGAGAGAGAGACAGACAGACAGAGAGAGACAGAAATCGAGAGAGAAAGACACGAAGACATCAATACACGAACAATGTTTGGATCAAGTTCATGTATGTCTTTGTGGCTTTAACATAGAAAACTGCTTAAGCCGGTGCTAGGGGGCGAGAGAGGTGTTATATCTTATATATCCTCTCAAGAGCAGACTCAATAAAACCGACTCTGTTACTTTCCTCTCTTGTTTGTGTTTTTTGTATCCAACGGATCCCCTTTTCAGTATTTATTGACATTCACACTTGCGTTAGTTTTAATTCTGTGTGGCGGCTGTCAAATTTCCCCTTCTACAAATCAAAGTGTTATTACTCACCGGTCCTTTGGGATCTTGAAGCCAAATCTATGTGGTTTTAAAGCAGAATACCGCTTAAGCCGATGCTAGGATAGTTGTGGTGGGAGCGTGGGTGGGATTGGGGTTGGGGTGGGGGTGTACGTGAGAGGTGTTGCAATGACTCAGTACAAGTATACATAAAGGTCGAACAGGAAATATGGCATTCAAGGACCATAGGCAACCAAAACATGCATAGAGACGAACAATATTTACAAAAATGAATAAAAGGTAGGGTGACATCACGAACATAAAATAGTTTTAAATAAAAGGTTATAAATCCAACAAGAAGAGTAGGATTCACAGAGTACAGTCACTTCAACAAGTATTATAATAACGCAAAGGTGATTCAAAAAGTACATCACAAATACATTCAGTAAAAAGGCACAATTCATTACAAACATATAAGGGTTGACAACAGGGGTACCGCCCTGGAACGGTCAGTGGCAAAATGGACCACTGAGGAGTTTAAACCGTTTCAAGGGTGCACCAAACCTCAGTCTTATAAACCGAGTCTGCTGAATATTATATATATTTTCTTTTTAAAGATTTACCCAATTAACATGATTAAATATTATTTGGTTAAACCATGTATAGACACTTTTAAAATAAAGAAAACATTGGCCAACGGAGATAGCCATAGAATAAATATTGGTGGATATATACATCGTAGATCTTGCAGATGCAAATTAATATTTAAATAAAGGTTTCAACTTACAATTGTTGTAAAATGATTTTACTCCACTCCCATAGATTGTCATTTTCTAAATTGAAGTGCGTGGGTTTTCCAATTTAAATAGAAACTGGATGATAAGATTTCTAGAATTGTATAAGAGATAGTCCGTTTGTAATAATCAAACAAATCACTGTATGATAATGAACGAAACCTTTAGGGTCATAAAGCAGACATTTCTGAAATTTATCATTCGATGACAAGCTAATCTTTAAAATTAAATTTAACTAGATTTTATTCGGTTATGTGACAATGCGTGTTTTTTAATACTAAAATGGCAAACACATCATTCTTAAAGATTATATGCTTCAGTTCATAACACATCGGCTTTAGGAAACTACATTTATATTAAAATAAAAAAAAAAAAAAAAAAGAGCCCCGTGTGGTTCCCGGGTGCCCCCGTTTTGTCACGGGGCAAAGAATAGGGCCACTGCAGATCCCTTTGGATGGGTAGGCAGAGGGGTAGAATCCCCCAAATTCATGTTCATTTTATCATTTTTTGTTCATGTTCATTAAAGGTCTTCATCATGATCCCTGCATTGTTTCAGGTGCTATCTCGCTCGCATCAAAAGAGCAGTGGCAGAAAAACAATAACGTGGCTCGAGCGTAAATGGAGTTTCTACGATAGAATTTGCAGCAACTCTGCAGTTCAGGGTGAGAATGTTCTAGGCCCATTTTCCATATTTTATCTCGATGTACATGGAAGATGAGCCTGGCATGTTCATGCCTTTTAGGCGCCATATAACCTTTTCATGTGTTGGTGCGCCTTAAAACCCCAATTCAATCAATTATATTAAAACAATGCTTGTAAATATTCGCTCTCGATCATGTAGAGATGCATTGTATTATCAAGTACTTGTTTGCAGTACAGTGCGGACCTACGATGCCATTGCGTTCGGACGCTGTGGTTTCTATAGGACCCTATATCTTATTCATGAACACATAACACATACCCCGTTTCATACTCCTAAAGAGGAAACATGAACACAACAATATAACATTTCATCCTTTGAAGCTACAGGGCTATTAGATAATATTAAACCACAGAATACATCCTACAACACTTCACTTAATACAATTTCTGAAAGGAATGGAATAAACAATTCTACCAATGATGCAACGAAAAGGCGATCATAAATACTGAAAAGAAGACACGTTGGAAGCAACAAACACAAACAATAGAGAAAAGTAGCGGACTCGGTCTTCCTGATTCTTTTCATGAGAGGCAATATGAGGTGCGACACCTCTCACAGCCCCTAGCATCGGTTTAAAGCTACGCAGTCATGTAAACAAATAGGTATTGGATATTTGCTTTGCAGCATAGGGTGTCCTCTTGTGGTTTCATTTTTTCGATCCATACTCGACTTGACTGACACGATTTGGTAGTGACTAATTCGGTTATCGCTCTGTTGAATTTGAAGTCAAGAACTGACTGCAGGGCGGTATATAAACATCTCGCTACTGTTTATAATTGTACCGCTCGGGTCAATTGCTTTGTCTAATATAACACAATACAATCATGCATAGTAACTAAAACAATGTATCAAACATGATGTAAATGTACTAACGTAATGTTAGTCCTTTTATAAATCAGCTTTATCATACGACTATTGAATAAATACAAACGAGTTTCACGAACTAAAATCTATAATTTTGACATTTCAATTATTAATCAAGCACGGACACCATTTTCTTTCATACACATATTTGTTAGGATGTAAGCGGTTATGCAGAATTCAGTGTCCTCGGGTTGACTGGGTAAATACGGAAAAAAGGTTTTCTTGAAGCGCAATGTGGCGGAATTTAAATTGTAGATTTGTGTTTGTTTAGTCTAAACTTATATATTTTACATCGATTGTAACGAAAGCTCTATGAACTTATTTGAATCACTCTCGATGTCTTCCTGGGTAGAACCAGTACTAAGCAATGCAGATAAAGTGTCTTGCTCAGAGACACAACGCATATGGCAATGACGAGAATCGAACCCACGACTTTTGGATCATGGGTCCAACGCTCTACCACTAGACCACCGCGCTCCACCCGTGTTTGTTTGACATGTGTTCGTCTAGCCCGACTATTATATTGAGTTAACGTACAGTATGTTCGACTCTAAATAATCCGGAGATCATGGATTCGAGCCTCACTGACGCCATTGGGTTACTTTGGCGTGTTCTTGCTTTTCATTTTTTTCTTCAAAATTGTATGAAAGGAGAAATTTGGAAATCGTCGAACACGATAAATACAAACAATATTGCAGTCTCGGTTTGATTGAGACAGTTCATGAACGGTAGTGAAACGTGCTTGCTACCGTTCACGCCCTCTAGCCCCGGGTTGAGCAGAACTCAATATTTAAAAAGTCAGTAGTACAGATATTTGAGTCATCCCGAAGATGGTATGCATATGACGGTGAATATGGAACCTTCAATGAGGTATTGTCACACCATTCCATGGCCAGCGCCGCATGGTCCCAGCTTCTAACAAAACGCTTTGCCCTAAACGAGAAAACAATGCGCGAAATAAACAAAATGGTATTTAGTTAGCATAGGTTATGAAGCCTACGTATCACAGTTAACAGTCAAAAGACTAAATTAAAAGACAGGCAACATATCCTAAGGGTGATTAAACAATACTCAGAACTTTTAAAGGCTGGAGTAGTGAAACCACCTACTTGAAATTCAAGTAAGAAGACAAACGTATTTGAGAATGTACCACCAATATCTGTAAATATCGGGCTCAGCTATCTCCAAAGATCGGAATGAGTAAGAGTTCTGATTGCAAGCACGGGGAGACGTTTAACAGTTATGCTACCAAAACTCAGATTCTAGATCGCAACTTAAGAAGAAGCAATTTTTGCTTGTTTTTAGTTTCTACTTTTTACGTTAATGTTGTAGAGGTATCAGTATACATCATATAACATGATAACTCAGGACCCTACTTATAGTTGGTCTTTCAAAGTAAGCTAAGCCATGTACAACGTACTCGACACATTTTAAAATAATTTACAAACACATTGTTGTAAACATGTACTCTCCGGACAAACGCGTTTAATATGTGTTTATCAGGCTTGTAGCTATGGTGAGACATACTGACGCAGTTCACACTGGAATCTGCCTCGGAGTTACCTCGGTCGGAGTTGCCTTGATGTTATTTTGGTTATTTGTTTAGCAAATAGGCAGAAGTATTGATATACTTGAAATAAATACGATATACGATAGCTGTAAAAAAAAAATTGAAACCCGAACTTCAAGGCTGAAATAAACTTTAAAAGCTAAAATTTATTAATTTAGTGGTGTGTGTGACAAGTGCATATATTTGTTTGCGTATTACATATTTTAATGAACAAAGTACATGTAGCTACTTTTCAATGCCAAATGGCTGATGTTATCAGCGGTGACAATACAATTTCCAGGCACAAGCACATTTTTGATTTTTTGAGATTTAATAAAATCTTTATTTGGAAAAAGAAAATGTTGAGGTGAGTGGGAGGGGGCCAATATATACTCTGCCACCCTCCCATATTTCCCCCCACCCCCACTTCACCACACACACATACAAACTCCCACTCCCCACCCGTCTTCCTACGCTTATGTGACATGATGAATTACAGTATATATTCTGAAAAAATAATATTTTAGAAATCTTACAAAGCCTGTTAATGTTACAGCTGTTGCATGCGTCAAATTACTTGCATTTGTTGGTATTATAAAATCTTGTTTATTCGTTTTTAAAGTGAAATTTGGAAAGTATGTTCTTAAATTATACAGTTGCTTCCAAATGGATCCCCTTTTCAGTATTTTTTGACATTCACACTTGTGTTTGTTTAGTGTTGTGTGGCGGTTGTCAAAGGTTGCCCCGGCTACAAATCCGTAGTGTTATTACTTACTGGTCCTTTGAGAGCATCAAACCCAATCCTTGTGGCTTTAAAGTATAATATCGCTTAAACCGGTGCTAGGAGGCGTGAGAGGTGTTGCACGTAACATTACCTCTCATGAACAGACTGAATAAACCCAGTCTGCTACTTTTTTGCTACTTTTTTCTCTTGTTGGTGTTTATTGCTTCTAACATGTCTAAGGGATCCCCTTTTCAGTATTTATTGAGATCCACACTAGAGTTTGTTCAGTGCTGTTTGGCGGCCGTAAAAGGTCGCACGTTTTACAAATAAGTAATATTATTACTTACTGGTCCTTTGAGATCAAACCAAATATTTGTGTCTTTAAAGTAGAATATCGCTTAAGCCGGTGCTAGGAGGCGTGAGAGGTGTTGCACTTAATTTTACCTCTCATGAACAGACTCAATAAAACCGAGTCTGCTACTTTTATCTTTTTTTATGTGCGTGTTGAACAATATAGCTGACATGCTGTTGTAAATAATTCCATATCTATACAACGACAGCATAGTATATATGATATTAAACAATACGATTAGACGCATTCCGCTATAATATAGTCAATGATATGCGAATTTATGGCATAGCAATCCCGAGATCAAATAGATGCAGTAGTGTCATGTAGATCCATATCATGAACGAATTTGAAATGAATTAGCGATAAAACGCGTCTGCATAGCTTGCATGTAGGTGGGTACCGTATTGTTTTTAAAGCAATGTTCTGCGATGAACTTTAATAAACTCAAGAAACCACACTATCTTGTTAACTTTAACATTTATTAATCGTCAACATCAGGTCACCGTAACGCTTTCACGCTTTCACGCCCACTGATAAAACACACAACGCCAATGTAACCAGCTATACTTCAAACAACAAAATAAAACAAAGACGAATGTGAAATAAAATGTTATCATTGTCATCAAGAATACGCCTTGTCGGGGATACTGTGGCAAAATGTGTAATGATAATGAAAGTGCACGTGTGGTGGGTGTGTGGGGGAGGGGTGACTGTGGCGAAGTGTAAGTACACGTGTACATTATATGAACATCATTATTAAATGCACAAAACAAGAAACTTTATGATTACATGCATTCATGTGCACCGTTTCTAAACCGACTGACCACGAGGTATATATATAACTTATTTGGCCAATCTCTGTAGAGACAATATAATCGGTTTTCACCAGCCAGGCCAAACCCCGAAATTTAGAGTTACCAACACATAATTCATTTTACACATATTCAGTCACGGGTAGTTTTAGTAACCAGTGAATACACCTTTACTTAATCGGTATATATACATTAGTATATGACCTGAACACCTGGATAGAATTTTGATACCCGGTTTTGTAGTGTAATTTGCCGTTATTTGACGGGTTAGTTTCTAACACCTGGATAGAGTTTTGATACCCGGTTTTGTAGTGTAATTTGCCGTTATTTGATGGGTTAGTTTCTAACACCTGGATAGAGTTTTGTAGTGTAATTTGCCGTTATTTGACGGGTTAGTTTCTAACACCTGGATAGAGTTTTGTAGTGTAATTTGCCGTTATTTGACGCGTTAGTTCTAACACCTGGATATAGTTTTGTAGTGTAATTTGCCGTTATTTGACGGGTGAGTTTCTAACACCTGGATAGAGTTTTGTAGTGTAATTTGCCGTTATTTGACGGGTTAGTTTCTAACACCTGGATAGAGTTTTGTAGTGTAATTTGCCTTTATTTGACGGGTTAGTTTCTAACACCTGGATAGAGTTTTGTAGTGTAATTTGCCGTTATTTGACGGGTTAGTTTCTTTAAGAGGCAGCACATCAGTCATGTAAAATCAGGCATGGCGGTTATCCAGAAATTGCGTAAAGAAATAAAAGCAATAAACAATAAGTGGTAGTCAATATGGAATAATTACAATTGAATTACAATCACGGAAATACCATAATGAATAACTTTGTAATTTAAATATAGCTGTCTTAATTAATTAACCATTTGATATATTGTCAGAACGTTGCAATGGTTGAACTGCAGCAAATTGTCATAGGATCAGTGTGAACTAGTTTTGTTTTTTAAACAATTTATAGAAGGAATATGATACATTTTGCTTTATGTTGGACTTGTTCCGATGTTCGTATTGTTGTAAACCTTCGCCTCTCACCGCGGCAGGTTCGACTTGTAAGTGAGGAAGTGTCGATTCTTACGGATGGCGAGAGGTGTACAGTACGTACTGGTTCTACCCAGGAAAAATGGGTTGTCTGCCTCACCCACAAAACAATCAACCGTCATATATAACCTTACATGTGTTGAAAATGACGTAAAACACCATACAAACAAGCAAACAAATAATGTTCTTATTACACAAGACGATGCTTATAAGTACCCTGAAATTAAATGCTAATAAAGCATTTATTTTTCATCATACTGTGCTCCAATTTTCAACACGTCTTTAAAGCGGCACCTGAAAGTGATCCCAGTGTCTCATTTATTATTTATTTTCAATTTTATTTAATGAATCTGTTAAAACATATCGAGTAGTTTTCATAAGATTTCTTGTCAAACTTGTACATTCCGTTAAAACGATATGAAACAAAATGTAACTGGTTTACATATAAGTGTCGTTTATTTTAAACGCAAATCCTGTAATACACTTATAAGTGTGTTTTTTTTCTGTACACATATTGAGTTAGTATCACGGTATCAATAAAAACAATTTAAGAGATGCCATTGACTATATATTGTTATTATTAAAGACTGAGCAAATGAGGTCTTGAAAAATATTCCAGCTCTCAAAACAACATTTTCTGTTGGAAGTTTATATCTATTTTTAGCAGAAATTGTAAACACCGTTTAATTGAGTATTTCCATGAGGGACATTTTCAACAATCTTTTGATACCGGCTGACGTGGTATTTGCATCAGACTGATTAAGTCAAAATATAGCTAAACGTTAAACGTTAAAGGTTTAAGATATTGTGTTCGTGAACGTGACGTAGATGCTCATGTATATATGAATATAAAACAAAAGCATAGAAAGCCACAAAGCAAGTACTCAGTGACTTGACAGAAGCCAGAGCATCACTAGAATAAACCATTAAAGGCACTACAAGACAAGATGAAGACATCAAACGTTAATGTCCTCTCAGATTTAGCTGAATATAACTAAACGTTGATTGGATTAAGATATTGTGTTCATGAATGCGCTTTTTGCTACTATGTATTACTATTCTTTCCGTGAATTAAGCGTTTTTAAATTGTAAGCATGTAAGCATGTTCGTATTTGAAATATATAAAACAACAGTTACAAGGATAAACTAGAACTAATTCGACGATGCGCCATCGCATATACCCACGTTTTCTTCACACAGGTCAATTCCCTTTACAACTAAGTATAAAAGTCGAACAGGAAATACAAATTTCGCAGAACACAGTAAAGTTAACCCACAAACACGCAAAAAGACAAACATCAATGGCAATGTTAATAAAGAATAAAGGCATATGACGTCACAAACACAAACAGGGTTGACAATAGGGCTACCGCCTTGGAACGGTCAGTGGCAAAAAAGGCCGCTGGGGTTTAAACCAGGTTCTATGGTGCACCAAACCTCGTCTAGTAATGATATGAAAATATGAAGCAAACGTCGGACAAATTAGTATACTATTGAAACTAACTTTTTTCTAAAGGAAAAGCCACACAGAATGAGAAAATGAAAGTAGAGAAAAATCGAAGTTAAGGTTTTTGAGAAAAAACGATGTAAATATGTCACCTGTTTCATCTTTTTGAATACAATTATTTGTTGTACAATGACACATTTAATTATCTTTATCGTGTTTGTTAATTTTCTGGCATATCGTTCACAATTTTACTTTAAAGTAACAAAACATTGTGAAGTAAATTGCACTTTAATACTTTCAATATGTGCTTAAAATTGCTATAAAAGGTCTTAAACGATGTTTGATTACCCCAGCCACCGCAAAAAAGTATAACCCTACAAATATAAAAATATAAAATTATCATATTGTTTAAATGCATGCTTCCATGTAGTTGTTTTAAACTTGTCAATATTTATACGATCATAGTGAAGTATTATTTCGTGGCATTGTCCGTCGGTCTGTCTGTTCGTCTGTTTGTCCGCTAACTTTTACCCGACAACTGATTGTGGCTAATAACGTTCAAAGTATGAGGTCCTCAACAATGACAATTCTAATAGTTATTACAATTTTATAAATCAAGTAAATTAAATTATATGGCAATACATTTTTTCATATTATAAAATTAAAAAAGAAATACGAGTTTTTACAACCCCACTGTAGCCGCCACGGAGCAAGTCATTTGTGTGCTATGGCGTCGCCTTGAAAACCAACAACGTTATAAATTATGAAAAATGCTAGAAATAACAAACGCAGTTGTTATTTAATTAGATTGTTGTATTATTCATGGTTTGCATTAAATACATATTTTACATCATTGCTGGATAATCATGTTTTATAAGGATATCACAGCTTCTGAAAGAGATCATACGAATTCGATCGAGTTTAGCATACATATTCAAAATATTTAGAAAACAAACAGCATTGTCATTCTAAAAGACATGTTTATTGAACATACATCGATATTCTCAATTTATAAACATATACATTTTGATGAAAACATTTAAGATTTTAATTTTTGTATGTTTTTGTATTTCATTTTTGTAGTAATTATTTTGTTTAATTAGAAGTTCATATTATTTAATGTTCTGTTCACATTTTAGTGCTCCATGATTTTTGCTGACGTCATCAATTTCAGCTTAAAAGCAAGGAAATGTTCGTCTGCTTATTTATATTTATCATAGTTCTCATTGTTCAATATTCATAAAATTTTAAAATTGTAATTATGGAATACCGGTTACAATGCTAAATTAGTTTCGTGTATTTTTGCCGACGATTTTCCTTTTATCTAGTCATTCCCGAAATGCAGTTGTGAAATAAAGACGTCACATCTTTGACTCCGTAGATGGGTTTCTCGACCTATTATATCGCTCATTGCAACGTAACTAAACATGGTATCGTTTTTTGTTTAAATTATTTGATTTCTTATGAGTTGGATTACAAAATGTATGAATCTTAAAAGAGTATGAGAGTGGAGACTGTACATGAGCGGTAGTGAAATATGCTAGCTACCGCTCACGCCCTCTAGCCCCGGGTTGAGCAGAACTCAATATTCATAAAATCAAAAGTACATAATTTTAACCATCCCGAAGTTGGCATGCATATGGCGGTGGACATAGAGATCTTTGCTCCCCACATGTCCAACGGCGTATGTTGACGTAAGTTTACGTCAATAAACATGATAAATGACTGCGATATCTAAAAAGTCCACATATTATTTGAACAGCCCTCATATGTACAGTCAATGAATACATCTGATAAAGGCTCACAACTCTCTGGTTCATATTTGTGGATTATTCCCCCTTAAGAAAGGTTAAATCTTGACTTCTAAAAGTGATTGTGGCAAATAATTTTCAAAGTATTAGGTGTACAACAGTGAAACTGTGCATACATCTTTATATGAATGATTCAATGAATACATCCTTTTAAGTACAATAACCTTTTTTAAGAATTTTGTTTTTTAATCAATCCCGAAAAGATTTAACTTGAAACTTAACATGGTCTTTTACAAGTGACTGGCTAATTTCTTTCAAAGTATTACGTGTACAACAACGAAACGTTGCACATATCTTTCGCATAATCCATTGAATACATCTTATCAAAGCCCATAACTCTCTGATTCATATTGTTTATTATTTCCTTTTGAAAATTGCTTGTCGTTGAACTTAACCTTGCCAACAACTTTCAAGGTATAAGCTCTACAACAATGAAACTTTGTTTACATTTGCAGCATGACCCAGTGCATACATTCGATAAAGGTCCGTAACTCTCTGATTAATGTTTTTGGAATTATTTCCCTTTGAACAAAGATTTAACCTGGAATCTAACCTTGTCAATTTCAAAGTATAACCTCTACAAGAATGAAACTGTGTACACATATTCACCATGATCCAATGAATACACCTGATGAAGGCCCATATCTCTGATTCATATTTCTTAATGATTTCCCTTTTTTTAACAAGGGTTTAACCTGGAACTTAACCGTGCCTTTAACACGTGATTGTGGAAAATAACTTTTAAAGTATTAGGTCTACAATAAAAATAAAACGACAGGCTTATATGCCCCGCCAGGCAGTGATTTTGTTTAATAATTATCTATATTTACCAATGGTGACGTGCATTTTGTATATCTATGTATATGCAGTATCATAATAAAAGCCAACTTATGTTCACTGTCATTATATAATGGGGTGGTAAACCCCTTAATTGCTGTATATATCAACATCGCACATTTCAAGCCAGTATCCCATTCATCTGAGTATTTCCATATGCATATGTTTCATTGAACAGAAGAAATGCATATCCATAGTTATTCTTATTCAGAAATTTTTATCTGGATTGCAGAAATCAGACAGCAGATTCTCTACAATAATCTCACATTGCTGAACAATCCAACCCATGTTTTGCAGGTACGATGACTAGTATGACAGTCAGTTTTGAATTTGCATCTGATAACCTGAAAGAATCTGTCACGAGCTGGTGTTTTTTCTGTTTGCAATACTGAGAGTTTTACCTCTGAAATCTTCCATATCCACTCTTGAGGATAGATATCAGTGTTCCCTTTTCAAATATGAAACTAATGATATCATTTAAGACTGTGGTTCTTAGCAGCTGCAGATGTGGCTGGCAAGTTTTCGGGAGTAACATATTTGTCGATGACAGTAACCTTAAGAATTTGATACATCTATATGAATCTAACCAGTCTTCTAGATGACAATAGGGGAAGAGTTATGTTTGGTTTACCCTATAACCTGGGTTAACCACCGCGGCATTTTTGCCACTGACCTATCCAATGCAGTAGCCCTATTGTCAACCATTTTGTGTTTGTGATGTATTATCTTGCCTTTTATTCATCTTTAAAGTCGTTCTTTTTTTAACATTTACAAAACGAAATATATTTCTTCCCAATTTCTTATGTGCTACAGTCTTGCCTATACTGTAAATCCAAGAGGTGGTATCACACTTAATATCGCCTACACAAATAGAGTAATTGTTTCAAACATTAATGCCAAGTTTCACTTTTGATTCTTGAACATTCCACGATTCTTTTTTCTTTTGTTTTATTTTTTTGGTTTGAAATAACTTGTGTGACTTTTGCAGTCTGCGTAATAACCATAATATCTGTATCATCGCCAGTCATAATGGTTTCTTGTTCTACTGCATGCTGTAACAATGAGCAGTTCAGCATTACTGTTTGCACTTTTTTGTTCAATGCCATGTGACACTAAGCATTTAAATGAAATGATGCTTGTTTGTAGAAGTTGCAAAATTTCTTTTTATATTCATAGTCATATTTGCTGTGAAATTCACTGTACTTCCAAAATTACCCTTGTTTTTCCTCAAATGTACAGTATCTGCTTTTGATGGATCTCCCGGATATCTATCCAACACAACTACAGCATTCTTTCCGAAATACTTTTATAATAATATGAAAATCCAGATATTGTTGGAAAATGGTATGATATGTTAAACAGCGAATCCGTGGATTCGCAGAAGAATCGACTCACCATCTAAGACCCTAACCCACTGTTTGAAGCAGATCTAGACCTGTATTAATATTTCCTTGTTTATGCTCTCCAACCCCCTGTTTGAAGCAGATCTAGAGCTGTATTAATATTTCATTGTTTATGCTCCCCAACGCACTGTTTGATTCAGGTCCCCATCCCACTATTTGAAGCCGGTCTAGATACTAATATTTCCATTTTTATGCTCCCTAACCCACTGTTTGGGGACCTGCTTCAAACAGTCATACTTTGATCATGGTACTTGCTAGTTTAACAACAAAGTTTAACAATGCATCAGCAAGTTAAGGTTAATTTGCAACCCGATTCAAATTGTCTGTATCAAAAAGAGATGGTGAATGCGTACATACCTCATACGTAAAAAGAGAAGCTAGTTATTCTAGATTTATCGTGTCTCTTTCAGCAGATACAAGACATTAAAACAACAGCTGTGGATCTACCTAAATGCCTTTTTTCATCTTGGTTTACAGATACCTTTGTGTCAGGAGTTACGGCCTGATCTTTTTGTCTTGAATGAACACTCAAACACACTTTGTCCAGAGAAACAACTTCAAGCCAGACAGGCCCGTGCAGTTCTGTCATACCCCTTAATCTTGTTAGGCCATCTTTAATCTTCTCATGAGCACTTGCTCTATCAGGAGATCGATCGACAGACTTGCCCTATTGATCACTTCTACGCATTACATGAAAACCTTCCATAACATGTCTGTACACTTCGGAATAGTCGTTTTGTAACTGGGACATGTTTTGAAGGTACACATATGCAGATTTTGTGTAGAGATTGTGACCAACAGCCGCCAAATATGCCCCAATTTTTACAAGGATTTGAGATGAAAAACCCAATTGCCAATGTGTCCTGATTTAATGAATGCAGCTCTGCAGATGAGAAGTTTCTAGGCTCATTCTGCATATTTTTATCTAGATGTAAATGGAGAGTGAGCCTGGACATACCTAAATATGTGTGAGCCAATGGTGTGGGGGCGGGGGAGTTGGGGGGGGGGGGCTTCAGAGAGATCAATTCGGTCAAATATCTATTTTACTTTCTCAATAAAATGTAATGATTTTGAGAATATCAGAATAATTTGCTCCAGGGTCACCATGGGACTCTGGAATAAGGGTCTAAAGTTCAAATACAGAAATACCCTAAACATTTTGCATTCATTTACAGTGTCATACATGTATACAGAAAAGCATAACTAATACTATTTCTGATCTGAGTATCAAAGTCTGTTCATGAGAGGTAATGTTAAATGCAACACCTCTCACGCCTCCTAGCACCGACTTAAGTGATATTCTACTTTAATGCCACACATATTGGGCCTGATGATCTCAAAGGCCCAGTAAGTAATAACACTACTGAGTAGTGGGGCAGCATTTTACAGCCCACACACAGCGCTAAACAAACGATTCAAAAGTCAGTAATACGGAAGTTTGTTTAGTGTATAATCCAATTTAATGCTTAAAATATTTTTGAAATTAAAAGATGTAGGTTTTATGAGTAACTTGCTCGCCATTTTAAGTATTAAAAAGCATGTCGTGTCGCAAATGATTTAAAAGGATAAGCTTGCCGTCGCATGATCCATTTGTGAAGTTTGCTTTATCAACATAAAGATTTCCGTTTAGAATTACCAATTTGATTAATACAAACTCTTTCTCATTTCTAGAAATCATATCTTACAGTTTCTAATTAAATTGGAGCAACCATGCACTTCAGATAAATGACGATCTATGAGTGTGGAGTGCAATCAATTTACAATAAGTCGTAGTTGAAACGTCTATTGAAATTTTAATTTGCATATTCGATGTTTATTTCCACCTGGGTGTATTCTACTGTTATTTGTTGTCGTTTCGTATGCTGAATACATGCAAATTGGGTTTGATTCAGCCCTAAAGTAAAAAGATGAGCTCTCATTTCAGTGTGATTATGTTATTCAGGATTTACATTCGTTGTTTATTTCAGGGCGATTAATCAACCTGACAAACAATCAGACTTGATTCTAGCTCTGATTATACATTCCGGATCAATACAAATACAGTTAGCAGTTGGCAAAAAACAGTCAAGAGGTATAAAACATGCCCCCATAATAAGTAGAATGACAAATATCATGTAGACGAATGCTCATTCAGCACGAACAAGCTGCTATAAAAGTAGATATAGAAGTCGAACAGGAAAAGTAGCATTCAAGGACGACAGTCAACCACAAACACACAACTTTAAAGATAAATAAAAGGCAAGACGATCAGTGGCAAGAAAAATGCTGGGGGTTTAAAACAGGTTGTAAGGTGCACCAAACCTCACCCTTACCCTATTGTCATCCCAGTAAACGGGACTGTGTAAATAACAATATCCCCCCAAAGGTTATAATCTCTAACAAACAAGGCAGCATTAATAAAGTTTACGAAAGAAGAGGAAACAAACGTAATAAACTCTTCCATTATTGCATAATCACTTAAGACAGTGGGTGTAGAACCACTCCCCAATCGAGGTCTATTACATCTATTGCAGAAACCTTATTTACAAAGCATTGGCAGGGTTCAAACTAATTAAACCAACTTTCAATCCCAACACGTGGTATAATTCCCACAATACTAAATATAAACACACCCTATTTGAATTGAATCGGGAACGGAAATCGGGACCCACAACATGATATTCATTTCTGGTTTATAAATATAAATTAATTTTCATATCCATTATTGTAATGTCTTGCTCATAGCCATTTCCAATCACAAACAGATATGACTAAACTTTTTGCTGCCACAGTCGAAGACATTGACTTTTACGAGACATGCCTTACAAATAGACACACCCTCTCAGAGACATGCCTTACAAATAGGCATACTCGCTCAAAGACATACCTTACAAATAGACACACTCTCTCGGAGGCATGCCATACAAATAAAGACACGTCCTCTCAGAGACATGACATACATATATACTCACGCCCTCAGAGACATGCCTTACAGATAAACACTCTCTCAGAGACATGCCTTAGAAATAAATACACACTCTCAGAGACATGTCATACAAATAAAAACACGCCCTCTCAGAGACATGCCTTACAAATATATACACGCTATCAGAGACATGCCTTACAAATAGACACACCCTCTCAGAGACATTCCATACAAGTAAAGACACGCCCTCTCACAGACATGCCATACATATAGACACACGCTCTCAGAGACATGCCTTACAAATAGGCACACGCTATCAGAGACATGCCTTACTAATAGACACACCCTCTCAGAGACATGCCATACAAATAAAGACACGCCCTCTCACAGACATGCCTTACAAATAGACACTCCCTCTCAGAGACATGCGATACATATAGGCATACGCTCTCAGAGACACGCCTTAGAGAGGCATGCCATACAAATAAAGGCACGCCCTCTCAGAGACATACCGTACATATAGACACAAGCTCTCAGAGACATGCCTAACCAATAGACACACGCTCTCAGAGACATGCCATACAAATAGACACTCCCTCTCAGAGACATGCCTTACACATTGACACACCCTCTCAGAGGTATGCCATACAAAAGACAAGCCCTCTCAGAGACATGCCATGCAAATAGACACACGTTCTCAGAGACATGCCTTGCAAATAGACACACGCGCTCAGAGACATGCCTTACAAATAGACACACGCTCTCACAGACATGCCTTACAAATAGACACACGCTTTCAGAGAAATACATTACAAAAAGACACACGCTTTCAGAGACATGCCTTACAAATAAAGACACACCTCTCAGAGGCATACGTTTGCATTACAATATTCATCTCCTTTTGTAGGAGATATTGGTGTGTTAACTAAGGAGTGTACGCCTGTTCGCGTTGATGTGTGAGATTACGGACGCATATATGACCGATCTGCATAAGTTGTCAAGGATGTCAAACATAATTGTGGAATTTGTGACATCTATCATGTCTTTGGAGATGGAAGTTGTGACAAATATTATTAACTTCAAATTGCCAAAGATGGACTGCAAAGATATAATTTTAAAGTAGTATCTACACATCTGCCGTGGTTCTGCCACAGGGATTTGTGGAAGGAATTATTCAAATAAACAAAACTAATCAAAGTGTATGCGGTCTTAACTCATCACTGACAGATTAATCGTTGATTTTAACAATCGGGAATTTCCATGAGCTCATGAGAATTAAATTGTATGATTTTAGGCAACGCTCTCAGTCTAACCAGAGTACTAGCGTGCCATAGTTTGTATTACGTGATTATCCCATTTTACTTGCATGGCAACAAACAGGTTTTAACTGATATCAATACACAACAGATTGATTGCGTATTATATATATATTTTGGGTATGTATAGGTATAAAGAGTTCTATGTCCAGACATTTCTCTTCGTCGAAGCCAGGTCCGAACGCATTCCTTCTTTTTTTCAATAAATCATTAATTTTAATCTAGTCTTGTAATTAAACATTGTTTACATATTGCAAATCTAAATTCACCTGGCAAACTCCGCATTCTTTTATTCTTCGGTGATATAGCTTAAAATAATGGACATAAACACTTTTCTGTAATTACGGTTGATTTTGAAATATTACATGTGCATGGTCTTTTGTTTAAGTCAATGTATCTCAACCAAAAACACTAATTTGCAGAACCAACATTTAAAATGTTAAAACAAGGAAAGTATATCACAAAAACAAACGGGTTGACAATTTTCATCACTGAAGATTTTTAATTTGAATTCAAGTGTTCTATCTATTTATCTGTCTATACATCCTGCATCACCCCATTTCTGGTACAATTGTGCAACTGCTCTAGGCATGTTAACAGTTTAAAAGTAAAAGTGTGAATAAAAATATGGTGCAAAAGATGTGATGTTACTGTTGTTAAAAGCTTGGAAGAAAATAATTTACAGGTTAAAAACATAGTTTCCTATTTAAGGGGTGGCATGTTTGATGCTGCTCACACCTTGTTTAAAACTATTCAGGTCTGTCAGCATGACTATAGCAGCGGGCAGTCCGTTCCGGAGCAATACTGTTGCGGGAAAAAAAGAAAAATTGTAGACATTTACATGGGTATGGATTTGGACATATGAGAGTGGTTGGGCATGACGCGTCAGTCTCTGGGGATGATGGATATATTGGGGCATTTGAATGTCACCCAGGTTGTATACAGTTTTGAAGAACAGGATCAGTCTAGCATCTGTTCGCCTGTCTTGTAGTGTCCTCCAACCTCGGTTGTTAATCATCAAGGTGACACTATCATATGTACAATAGTTACTCGTGACCCATCTAGCTGCCCTCCATTGAACCATTTCAAGTTTCTGTATTTTATTTTTGGTGTGTGGGCTTAATATAGTGCTAGCATATTCAGCCTGTGGTCTTACCATCATCTTGTATGCTGCTTCACTGATGTTTTGTTGTTTGGGTTCGCTTCAAGAGACATAGAGTCTTGTTAGCGTTGGAGCATACCATGTCAATGTGGTTAGTCCAGGAGAGATCTTTGCTGGTATCTACACCCAGATATTTTGCTTCAGACACCGCAGCAAGGTCTTGACCATGGAGGGAATTTGTGTGTTTAATGGGATGTTTGGACTTAGTGATATGTAAAACTTTACATTTGCCTGGATTAAAACTCATATCCCACTTTTTCTCCCATATTTGAAGGGTGTCAAGATCCCGTTGTAATGTCATACAGTCATTAGGATTATCAACGGTCAGGTATACTACTGTGTCATCTGCAAAAAAACGGACTTGTGATATTATATTTTCAGGAAGGACGTTGATATATAATAGAAAAGTATTGGGACTAGGACAGAGCCTCCTTTTGGTACGTCCGACGTTTTTGAGGACGACTCACCTTCCATAACAACACGCTATGTGTGTCCAGATAGGAAGGCCCTGATCAAGTTTAGGGAGCTTCCCGGAATACCACATTTAAAGAGTTTGTTGAGTAGCTTGAGGTGATTTAGACAGACAGTTTGTGGCTGAGATCCTCGACAAGTTGGACTAGTTGTGTCTCACAGGATCTCCTCTCTCTGAAGCCGTTTTGTAAGTCGTAAAGGATGTTATAAAGGTTAAAGTGCCTTACCAAGTTTGACACAACAATGTGTTCCATCAGCTATGCAAGTAAGGGATATTGGCCTATAGTTGGCCGGGTGACTTTTATCTCCTTTTTTGAATAACGGGTTTACAATGGCTTGGGACCAATCTGACGAAACCTGACCACAGCCATATGATGTTTGAAAGATTACCTGCAAAATTGGAGCAATGGTGTTGCTGAGTTGTTTCAGGACAACAGGTTTTACTTGGTCGTGTCCGGCCGCTTTGTCTGGTTTAAAAGTTTCTGTATGCCATTTAGGTCGAACTTCATGTTGGGCATATAAGGGTACTTACTTTTAAATTCGGTTGGAATATCTGTGTCTGAAATATGCATTGGTATTGCATTAGCTGGGGGTGAATACATATTGAAACTGTTTGTTTAGTGTGTTTGCTTTGTCGGTGTTTCTAGTGTGCATGGTGTTTATTTTGAGGTCTTTCAGTGAGGCTATACCATGGGAATCTTGTCTAGCACTTTTAATTAGAGAGAAGGATTTTCTGACTTAAAAAGTAGACTTACTTGTGTCGTTTGATGATTTTATATCAAGGCTGTCTTCTAAATAATTATTATGAGCTAGCCTGATTTCTCGTCTTACTAAATGCTTAAAGTGAAGAAAATGTTGCCTGTCTTTAGGTTTACCTGATTTCCTTTGCTTGTGGAATAGGCTATGACGCTTTATATTTTGTGTTTCCCGTGGAAGGCTGACTTGGGTACCTAGTTGTTTAGTATGAATAAATGTTTGAATACCTTGGGATAGTATCGATTGGAAGGTATTCCACAGTTCGTCCACTGATTTAGTTTCGTGGTCCGACATGTATTGTTAAGACTAGTCCAGTCTGCTTTTCGGTAAAGGTGTACAGTTCTTGGTGCATGCCTGCTAATATTGGGTTTAGTATTCACTCTACACGTAACAATATCATGATCCCCGATACCAGGCAAGGGTTCAACTGACTTAACAAGCGTTGGGTTTGTGGTTAGGAACAAGTCTAAGATGTTACCTTGTCTTGTTGGTTCGCTTACCATCTGTGTGAGATTGTAGTCACAGAGTAAACCAGTGAAATCCTCGTACAGCTGGGGAAGGCTGGTACATATGCTTGACTGAAGGGGTATGGTCGTTGTCCCAGGTAAGTTTGGAGTAATTAAAATCACCAAGTACCAAGATATGACCCAAATATGACCTTTTTTTCTTACTTACTATGCTAAGAGACTTTTTCAGTTCGTCCGCAATATGAGCATCGTTTTCGGTAAGTCTATAGTAGGCTGCTACGTATAGTGATTTTGTGATGCATGAGGGTATTTCGATTTTGACCCAGACAATTTCGCAATCATGTTCTGATGAGATGATGGTGTCCTTAATGAGTATACATAAATACGCCACCACCATGACTGGCTGTGACACTGTCTTTTCTATACGGAATGTAACTCTTACTCTTTGGGAAGTACTCCTTGTCCAGATATATGGGTTGTAACCATGACTCCGCACCTACAACAATGTCTGATTTATGCGTATCCAGTAATGCATAAAATTATTGACAATTGACTGGCAATTTGTGTTCATGCTAGTTAGGTTCTAGATTGTTTAGACCTAACTCGTGGCGGTAATGCAGAACGTGCAGGAGGTGGAGATGACGTATCGGGGCTGAGAAGACTAAAGTTTTTTTGGAATGCGAAGGATGGTGTTGGGGACATTGTACTCGAGAAATTGGGTTGGTCACAACTAGAGCAAACCCATGAGAATGACACATTACGCGACATCATGGAATTATATGTGGTATTGTCTACACCCTCACATTGAATAAGGAACCATTGGTCGCAGGTATCACATCTTAAAGCTGCATCAGAATCATAAACATAGTTGCCACAGGTACCACATGGATGGTCTGGGCCGGGTTTTTTCCAATATCTTCGGATTGGGAGAGTAATAATATCCATAAATAAGTTAGTGCTGACTTTTTGGTCTAGCTTGAGTTTTTGCTGGCAACTGCAAGAATCTAGTATGTTTGCATAAACTAGCAAAGGAAAATGTTTTTGGAATGGTCGACTCAATTGGGCTAATGATCCAGCTAGGCTGTGGATACGTGTATTGAAGTTAGTACGTGGATATGTGCCAGGCAAGACTTCTGTAACAAAAGTATACAGCTCCAAAGTAAGTAATATACATGTTAAACCTGCCGTAGTTGAAAAGGTAAACAAATGATTTTTCAAACAAGAATGCGACACAGTACACTACTTCATGTACGTGACTTACCACCGCAATGTCAGGGTCAGACCTAAACATTTAAATATTTAAACTAATAAAATTAGCATTAAAAAGTCAAATTGTCACTCCCAGTGAATGAAAAGATGTTATGAGCACTTAGAGTGTCTTTCCAGAGATAAAATGTACAGTAAAATAATTTTTTAGCGTGAAATAAGAATGAAAAAATACGAGCTTCGAAAAAGAGCTGTTAGTAGCACGACGCATGCGCATAGGTTTCTCAACTCAAACGTGTACTTCAGATGTATGTTATAATTATCAATATATAAAAGAAAAAACAAACATAAAAGGTTCGTGTGACTTTTAGCGACAATTCCGTGAATCAGTGTGTTAATAGGGTGTACTGCTCCGCCACTTCTTCATTATTAGCCCTAACTAGCTTGTGCTTTATTTGATGTGTTTTACATAAACTAATTACCGAATACTTGCTGAACAAAAAGTTAACGTGAATATAAAAATGAGAAACAGGAAATGTAGCATTCAATAATCACAGCCAACCCAAAGACAGGCATTGATTATATTTCTAACTGCCAGCAACTAATGAATTTTGATGTATTTGTTTTGAAAGAAACGCGTACCTTGTACTTTTCTGACACTTAAACACAAATGTTTTATAAAGAAGTTAGGGGAGTGTATTATATCATATTCCAAAAAAATAATAATAGGCTATACATATTCGTAAAAACCAGACCGTAAATATTATAAATAATTTAAAGTGGTCGTATTATATCTTATTTCTTTCTTTTTGGAAACCTACTTTACTTTAGACAAATTGTATTACTTTTCTTCTATGTACAAGCAAACTGGTTGGGCCACAAGTTCTTCCAACATTAATTAAGGCCCGTCCCAAAAATATTGTAATTAACACTTAACAAGATGGCAATATAATTAACATCAAATATTCAAATACATTTTTCGGTGAACAAAAGAAGAAAAAAAAGAGAGGAGTTAATAGAATGAAGTTCCAGGAAAGATTAAACAAGTAGGAATGAATGATGATGCTGTGGTTTGTTTCTTATCCGTGCATGAAATACAGACACTCTACGACATCCAGAAAAATAGAAAATAGGTGTTTTGGGCGGATTAAAGTGTTGATTTGTAATAAGAGTTTTAAAAGCAGAAAGGGAGTCTTCATGGCGTATGTGTTCAGGTATTGTATTCCATAACGATATACACGAGGGAATGAACGAATTACTAAATAGCTGCGCACTCGTATGAATAGATACGAAATCATTTGAATTTCTTAAGTTGTAAGGAGAAACTATGCCAACTATGTCAGAAAATATAATTTGCAAAATATTCAGGCAAATAACCAGCTTTAACCTTATAAGCAATTACTAATTTTTAGTACTTTTTTTTTTCCTCTAATTGTAACGACCCAATTTTGGTATATAATCTCTTACGAATAGACGTTGATCGTGTTAATCCAGTGACGATGTGAGCTGCTTCATGTTGATTTTTTTCTAAATAGTATTTTTTTTCGTATTGGGTGCTTATTGGGTGCAGTGAATGATTTATTAAACAATAATACAAAAGGTTTAGAAATAGAGTGTTTTGTATTTTGTAAAATGTTGTTGATTATTTTGTCCTCATCAACTGTTGTATTTAGATTTAATGTATATATCATACCTAAAATTTCAGTTTTCGTAATTTTGTGTCCTAAGAGTATATTCTAGAAGATGGACATTATCTTCATTCTCATTTGTTGAAGAAATGGAAACAAAATAGTTGTTTAAACAATTAGCTTTATCTATTTCACTAACATAATACTCTTCTTCGCCGTTTGAATTTGTGGTTTTTAATGGGGGAATATTTTCAGAGTTCTAATTAGACTTAACTAACTGTTTGAGTAATGTCCAGTAAAGTTTTGGATTAGACCGGCTACTTTCTGATATTTAATTGTCCATTTTATCAAAATATTGTTCTTTGGCATATTTCTTTAGGTTATTTACTTTGTTTCTAAGAAGCCTGTATTTTAACCAGTGTTCTGTTCGTTGTGTTCGTATTGCCTTTGTCTTTTGTCTGTCGCGTTGTCGTGAATATTGTCTTATTTTTTAGTCGTACCTACGCCATGATTAACACAGCATTAGACTCAAAATTAAAATGCATTACATGTCCTTGATCAATAGTTTACGTGTCACTTGGCACACTGGTGTCAACCCTTTTAGTTTATGGTGTCGCAAAGTTACTTCTATTGATTCTAATATTTTTTGTTTGCCTGTTTTGAAAGCGTGTTATGGGGTTGACTTAATTCTGTTAATGCTGCATTGACAGTTTGACATGTGTATCTTCCTTCGTTAAGGTTGCATAAACGTTCTTTGTTTAGTTATATAGATATGTTCTTCCCTAAGTCTCGACCGTCGGATGGGGACATAAACCGGGCGCTCCCGTGTATCGGAGTCTATAGTACGAACACATTAACGAACTATTCTTTAGTAAGAGTAGGGCAGGTTCTCGGATTCCTACGTATCTTTTCATTCTTTCCGAGGCGGCTCTCGATAACCTCTTAGGTGTTGATCAGCCAGTAAGCTACATTTAATTCAATTATTTAAAAAAAAAGTTTTTAAATCCATACCTTGCTTCTAAGGTACTTCTTGATTGTCTTCCTGTGTAGAACCAGTACTAAGCAATGCAGATAAAGTGTCTTGATCAGGGACACAACACATGTAGTTATGGCGGGGATCAAATCCACGCCTTTTCGATCATGGGCCCAACGCTCTACCACTAGACCACAGCGCTCCACTCCATTTTACAAAAATGAACTAATCAAAATCGGTTACAGTTACATCAGAGGTGTACATCTCAATTCCACATGTACCTTTCATTACCTCGACCTATTAAAGCTATTGTCCTTATGAATAATTTATATTTTTGTTATCAATTATGCTCATATGTTTATCCGGGCTTAAATGAAGTTTCCACGCGTCAATCTGTTCCATGTGCTAATCAATTTACTTATACATTTTAAACTCTTACCCTAAATGCTCGGCTAGAATAGCAATGTATTTTTAAAAAAAACATGACACGACAGGAACACAAAATAGAGAGACAATTGAAGCAAACCCAATTTTCAAGCATGTTATGTTTGTGATGTCAGATGCTTTGCTGTTCGTTTCCGATACGTTCTTTCTAATTGGTAAGACTGAGTTTCTAAAAATGCTGCATTTTCTGTTCAACTTTTCTATGTTATTGGGTTTATTCAAAATAATCTGCTGTATCTATAAACGAAGAGAAACTCGCAGAAAACGGAGTGTTCAATCAGGTACAACTGTACACGATCAATTTAAGATGAACTCTTTCAGGATAATATATTTTGCTGTTGCTTGTGTATTTTTTATTTATCTGGCAATGTTTTCACCGTCATATATTTATTCAACGAAACATCTATTCAGTTCCATATTAACAAAAGTGTAATACAAAACAATATATGCATATATCTGGAGCAACAGGAAATGTCAAAAACGACCAACCGTACACGTCGATTTGTTGTTCCCCGGTCTTACATTTTCTCAGTCGAATGCAATTTGTGTTAAAGGCTTACTTTCTTGTGTTGTTATGAGTAAAGACAAATAGCATACAATTGGTGTTGAAATATGCAACAACTTTGACGTATAGTGTAAATTGATTGCGGTTCGAGTACAAACATGCAACACTGTTCAGATCATTTCGGAAAGTACGTGCATAATATTGTATTAAACATTGAAATTATTTACAAAACACGGCTAGAATAATGACTTTCTCCGAGATATGAATGGAGATATTTGAGGTACAGAACGTGATAAGTTCATGCCGGGTATACACGGCTAGAATAATGACTTTCTCCGAGATATGTATGGAGATATTTGAGGTACAGAACGTGATAAGTTCATGCCGGGTATAAACGGCTAGAATAATGACTTTCTCCGAGATATGTATGGAGATGTTTGAGGTACAGAACGTGATAAGTTCATGCCGGGTATACACGGCTAGAATAATGACTTTCTCCGAGATATGTATGGAGATGTTTGCGGTACAGAACGTGATAAGTTCATGCCGGGTATACACGGCTAGAATAATGACTTTCTCCGAGATATGTATGGAGATGTTTGAGGTACAGAACGTGATAAGTTCATGCCGGGTATACACGGCTAGAATAATGACTTTCTCCGAGATATGTATGGAGATGTTTGAGGTACAGAACGTGATAAGTTCATGCCGGGTATACACGGCTAGAATAATGACTTTCACCGAGATATGTATGGAGATGTTTGAGGTACAGAACGTGATAAGTTCATGCCGGGTATACACGGCTAGAATAATGACTTTCTCCGAGATATGTATGGCGATGTTTGAGGTACAGAACGTGATAAGTTCATGCCGGTTATACACGGCTAGAATAATGACTTCCACCGAGATATGTATGGAGATGTTTGAGGTACAGAACGTGATTAGTTCATGCCGGGTATACACGGCTAGAATAATGACTTTCTCCGAGATATGTATGGAGATGTTTGAGGTACAGAACGTGATAAGTTCATGCCGGGTATACACGGCTAGAATAATACTTTCTCCGAGATATGTATGGAGATGTTCGAGGTACAGAACGTGATAAGTTTATGCCGGGTATACACGGCTAGAATAATGACTTTCTCTGAGATATGTATGGAGATGTTTGAGGTACAGAACGTGATAAGTTCATGCCGGGTATACACGGCTAGAATAATGACTTTCTCCGAGATATGTATGGAGATGTTTGAGGTACAGAACGTGATAAGTTCATGCCGGGTATACACGGCTAGAATAATGACTTTATCCGAGATATGTATGGAGATATTTGTGGTCTCCGAGATATGTATGGAGATGTTTTGAGGTACAGAAACGAGATATGTATGGAGATGTTTTGAGGTACAGAACGTGATAAGTTCATGCCGGGTATACACGGCTAGAATAATGACTTTCACCGAGATATGTATGGAGATGTTTGAGGTACAGAACGTGATAAGTTCATGCCGGGTATACACGGCTAGAATAATGACTCTCTCCGAGATATGTATGGAGATGTTTGAGGTACAGAACGTGATAAGTTCATGCCGGGTATACACGGCTAGAATAATGACTTTCACCGAGATATGTATGGAGATGTTTGAGGTACAGAACGTGATAAGTTCATGCCGGGTATACACGGCTAGAATAATGACTTTCTCCGAGATATTTATGGAGATATTTGAGGTACAGAACGTGATAAGTTTATGCCGGGTATACACGGCTAGAATAATGTATTTCTCCGAGATATGTATGGAGATATTTGAGGTACAGAACGTGATAAGTTCATGCCGGTTATACACGGCTAGAATAATGACTTTCTCCGAGATATGTATGGAGATATTTGAGGTACAGAACGTGATAAGTTTATGCCGGGTATACACGGCTAGAATAATGACTTTCTCCGAGATATGTATGGAGATGTTTGAGGTACAGAACGTGATAAGTTCATGCCGGGTATACACGTCTAGAATAATGACTTTCACCGAGATATGTATGGAGATGTTTGAGGTACAGAACGAGATATGTATGGAGATGTTTGAGGTACAGAACGTGATAAGTTCATGCCGGGTATACACGGCTAGAATAATGACTTTCTCCGAGATATGTGTGGAGATGTTTGAGGTACAGAACGTGATAAGTTCATGCCAGGTATACACGGCTAGAATAATGACTTTCTCCGAGATATGTATGGAGATGTTTGAGGTACAGAACGTGATAAGTTCATGCCGGGTATACACGGCTAGAATAATGACTTTCTCCGAGATATGTATGGAGATGTTTGAGGTACAGAACGTGATAAGTTCATGCCGGGTATACACGTCTAGAATAATGACTTTCACCGAGATATGTATGGAGATGTTTGAGGTACAGAACGTGATAAGTTCATGCCGGGTATACACGGCTAGAATAATGACTTTATCCGAGATATGTATGGAGATATTTGTGGTCTCCGAGATATGTATGGAGATGTTTGAGGTACAGAACGAGATATGTATGGAGATGTTTGAGGTACAGAACGTGATAAGTTCATGCCGGTTATACACGGCGAGAATAATGACTTTCACCGAGATATGTATGGAGATGTTTGAGGTACAGAACGTGATTAGTTCATGCCGGGTATACACGGCTAGAATAATGACTTTCTCCGAGATATGTATGGAGATGTTTGAGGTACAGAACGTGATAAGTTCATGCCGGGTATACACGGCTAGAATAATGAATTTCTCCGAGATATGTATGGAGATGTTCGAGGTACAGAACGTGATAAGTTCATGCCGGGTATACACGGCTAGAATAATGACTTTCTCCGAGATATGTATGGAGATGTTTGAGGTACAGAACGTGATAATTGCATGCCGGGTATACACGGCTAGAATAATGACTTTCACCGAGATATGTATGGAGATGTTTGAGGTACAGAACGTGATAAGTTCATGCCGGGTATACACGGCTAGAATAATGACTTTATCCGAGATATGTATGGAGATATTTGTGGTCTCCGAGATATGTATGGAGATGTTTGAGGTACAGAACGAGATATGTATGGAGATGTTTGAGGTACAGAACGTGATAAGTTCATGCCGGTTATACACGGCGAGAATAATGACTTTCACCGAGATATGTATGGAGATGTTTGAGGTACAGAACGTGATTAGTTCATGCCGGGTATACACGGCTAGAATAATGACTTTCTCCGAGATATGTATGGAGATGTTTGAGGTACAGAACGTGATAAGTTCATGCCGGGTATACACGGCTAGAATAATGAATTTCTCCGAGATATGTATGGAGATGTTCGAGGTACAGAACGTGATAAGTTCATGCCGGGTATACACGGCTAGAATAATGACTTTCTCCGAGATATGTATGGAGATGTTTGAGGTACAGAACGTGATAATTGCATGCCGGGTATACACGGCTAGAATAATGACTTTCACCGAGATATGTATGGAGATGTTTGAGGTACAGAACGTGATAAGTTCATGCCGGGTATACACGGCTAGAATAATGACTTTCTCCGAGATATGTATGGAGATGTTTGAGGTACAGAACGTGATAAGTTCATGCCGGTTATACACGGCTAGAATAATGACTTTCACCGAGATATGTATGGAGATGTTTGAGGTACAGAACGTGATTAGTTCATGCCGGGTATACACGGCTAGAATAATGACTTTCTCCTAGATATGTATGGAGATGTTTGAGGTACAGAACGTGATAAGTTCATGCCGGGTATACACGGCTAGAATAATTAATTTCTCCGAGATATGTATGGAGATGTTCGAGGTACAGAACGTGATAAGTTCATGCCTGGTATACACGGCTAGAATAATGACTTTCTCCGAGATATGTATGACGATGTTTGAGGTACAGAACGTGATAAGTTCATGCCGGGTATACACGGCTAGAATAATGACTTTCTCCGAGATATGTATGGAGATGTTTGAGGTACAGAACGTGATAAGTGCATGCCGGGTATACACGGCTAGAATAATGACTTTCACCGAGATATGTATGGAGATGTTTGAGGTACAGAACGTGATAAGTTCATGCCGGGTATACACGGCTAGAATAATGACTTTCTCCGAGATGTGTATGGAGATATTTGTGGTCTCCGAGATATGTATGGAGATGTTTGAGGTACAGAACGAGATATGTATGGAGATGTTTGAGGTACAGAACGTGATAAGTTCATGCCGGGTATACACGGCTAGAATAATGACTTTCACCGAGATATGTATGGAGATGTTTGAGGTACAGAACGTGATAAGTTCATTCCGGGTATACAGGGCTAGAATAATGACTTTCACCGAGATATGTATGGAGATGTTTGAGGTACAGAACGTGATAAGTTCATGCCGGGTATACACGGCTAGAATAATGACTTTCCCCGAGATATGTATGGAGATGTTTGAGGTACAGAACGTGATAAGTTCATGCCGGGTATACACGGCTAGAATAATGACTCTCTCCGAGATATGTATGGAGATGTTTGAGGTACAGAACGTGATAAGTTCATGCCGGGTATACACGGCGAGAATAATGACTTTCACCGAGATATGTATGGAGATGTTTGAGGTACAGAACGTGATAAGTTCATGCCGGGTATACACGGCTAGAATAATGACTTTCTCCGAGATATGTATGGAGATGTTTGAAGTCTCCGAGATTTGTATGGAGATGTTTGAGGTACAGAACGTGATAAGTTCATGCCGGGTATTAATCCCACTAGCCAAGAGTTAATACCTCACTAGCGGATATAGGGAACTAAGTTTTTAGTAAACGGTTATATATTCTAAAATGTTTCAAAGTACGTTTTCATCTCTTCCATTAAGAACTAGAATGGCTGTTTATTTGATTCCTTGAGAATGGTGCCATACAAATATTCTTCGCGAAACGCTATGGCGCCTACGGTACTTACGATACACAACACGAAGATATGGTAACCTACATGGAACGGTCAAGACGGCCTATTAGTTTAAGTGGATCTTATGAGTACACAACTTCGCTAACGTCCTGTCTTTAACGCAAAATCACAAGACATCCAGTGTAAATAAGCTGTCAAAGACATAGGATTTAAATGTCTCGTATATAGTTAGTTTTGGTCCACTTTCTCAAAGGTAGTTATAAAAACCGAATTGGAAATGTAGCATTCGAGGACCGCAGTCAACCCCACCACACAAGCACAGAAAGAAACAATAACTACCAAGATGAATAAAATGCTAGATATGACATCACAATCATAAAACGGTAGACAATAGAGCTACCGCCTTGGAACGGTCAGTGATAAAATAGGCCGCTGGGGGTATAAACCACGTTCTAGGGGGGTACACCAAACCTCACTCTTACCCTACTGTCATCCCAGCCCTGCTTCTGCTCCAATCATTCGCCTCCCCTCACTGCGTCTTCCGCCAGCTTTGCTGTTGTCCTCTTACTCGCCGCGACATACTTTCTGTTGAAACATTATGTATATTCTATTTCTACGACGACTCTCGCTTTCGTCTGATGGTTCTCTTGTTTTGTTTAGAGTAGACTGATTCTGTGACATTGCTGATACTAGTTAATATTATTTATTATTGTGAATCAGTCTCCCCATAGTATTCCATGATACTACAGTCAAGTTACTACACCACCACTTAGCTACTGGCCACTGTATACTTCAGATGCGTCAGATAACGAACCAGCGATTTTCTGTCTACAGCGTTCCTCCTTTTGTTGAACGTCGGCCTTACATCGTCAAAAGACAGGAGCGAGGTACTTATAATTCCTGAAGAGAGGGCAAAAAAAAGGACTTTTCCCAAATGAGAATGAAAGATTAGTAATGAACTAATGACACATGATATGGATAGACCAGCATCTGGTGAGGTTTGAATCTACGACCTTTCGCGTGTGGGCTCAGTGTTCTTACCACTGGGTTATAGAGACTACACCAAATCACTCACTATATACACTTCTCTGATTTGATTTTGCTAAGTTACGTTTCCAAGTCAAAACAAAATATAAAAGTTTACATATAGTTGAAAAGTTAATAGTTCAGAAGAAATAAACAGCATTTATTTTTGGCCAGAGAGAAGTTCGGTATAACAAAATATAATATCACACTCATAAGATGGTGAACGTAAGAATGTTCACCCTGAGTATATGATTATCACATGAGGAGAAGCTGAGGATGATAATCAATGTCCAAATAGTAAACATTTTAACTTTCTAAATGACATCCTCTCATGAATATAATATGTATACACTGTCACCCTCACGACGAGGCAATATTTTGAATCGGTTTGGGTAGCTGTATTTAACCAAGTAGTCCGGTCAGGTGAATTACATATATATTGCTAGGAACCAAAAACCCAGGTTTTAGGACCCAATCTAGACAGGCCGTACAAAAGCACCAAACTTTCCTGAAATATGTGTTTTTTATTTCGATGTTTTTTTAAAAGGGTCCCCAAAGGTTCGTGAATCCCTAAATGTATTAGGATTATATGCACATCGAATTACCGCAACGCGGATGAAGTCCTGAAAAAATCAGGAGGGCACCTGCCGAATATCAGTGATAAATTTAAAAAGTTCGAAATGACGTCTGTATGTCAGATCTTGTTGATTTGCACTCGGTCTCGCCGACACGATTGGCACAAGTATTCAGGATTATTTTACTACCGAATCAGTCATTTTAACTTCATAGCAAGGGAGGTAAAAACTTAAGAATATGACACAGCGTACTACAAAGTAAGCTAAAAATCTTATTCCGGAGAATGGGCAGCAACAACATTTTACAAAGGATAGTAGCTTATGCGATAACCATTACTGACCAAACCGCCCGGTTTATGTCCCCATCCGACGGTCGAGACTTAGGGAAATAGTCGTTCCAAGAACATATCTATAGAACTAAACAAATAAAGTTTATGCAACCTTAACGAAGGAAGATACACATGTCAAACTGTAAATGCAGTATTAACATAAAATGTCAAACTGTAAATGCAGTATTAACATAAATAAGTCAACCCCATAACACGCTTTCAAAACAGGCAAACACAAAATATTAGAATCAATAGTAACTTTGCGACACCATAAACTTAAGAGGGTTGACACCAGTGTGCCACGTGACACGTAAAATATTGATCAAGGACATGTACTGCATTTTGAGTCGTCTAATGCTGTGTTAATCATGTCGTAGGTACGACTCAGAAATAAGACAATATTCACGACAGCGCGACAGACAAAAGACAAAGGCAATACGAACACAAAGAACAGAACACTGGTTAAAATACAAGCTTCTTAGAAATAAAGTAAATAACCTAAAGAAATATGTCAAAGAACAATATTTTGGATGATATGGACAATTTAATATCAGAAAGTAGCCGGTCTAATCCAAAACTTTACTGGACATTACTCAAACAGTTAGTTAAGTCTAATAAAAAATCTGATAATATTCCCCCATTAAAAACCACAAATTCAAATGGCGAACAAGAGTATTATGTTAGTGATATAGAAAAAGCTAATTGTTTAAACAACTGTTTTGTTTCCATTTCTACTACAAATGAGAATGAAGATATTGTCCATCTTCTAGAATATACTCTTAAAACACAAATTTATTTTACAAATTAACGAAAACTGACATTTTACATATGATTTCTACATTAAATCCAAATAAAGCAGTTGATGAGGACAAAATAATCCACAACATTTTACAAAATACAAAACACTCTATTTCTAAACCTTTTGTATTATTGTTTAATAAATCACTCACTGAATGTAAATTTCCAGATAAATGGAAAGTTGCCATTATAATGTCACCTTTTAAGAAAGGAGTCTCAAACTAAGCCTCAAATTACAGACCAATACCGTTGTAGTTGTATTGGTAAATTAATGCAAATGGTTGTTTATAAACACATGAATAATTTTTCATTGCAAATAATCTTATTTATAAGCTGCAATCCGGGTTTTTAAAAAGACATTTTACTGTTTATCAACTGATTGATATGTATCACCAAATGTGTCGAGGTATTGATTCTAAACAATTCACTTGTGTAGTTTTCGATGATGTGTCGAGGACATTTGATCGAGTATGGATCAAAGACCTACTTTTTAAGCTCATACAAAATGGTAGTAATGGCAATATGCTAAAATTGATCGAAGTTATTTAATAGAACGTACGCGAAAGTTATGTATCGGTTCTAGTTACTCGAACATTAAAGGGACGTATGCCGGTGTCCCTCAAGTGTCCATTATTATTTTTTTTATAAATCAGCGACATTGCTATCAATCTTCTTATCATAACTCGTAGTTTTGCAGATGATACATCTCTTGCAAGTACTTCGCCTAATATTGCAGGGTCAGGTTTTATGAAACAACTTACGCCACTTTTGATCGTAAGTTATTTTCTTAAAGCCCCTGTCCATAATTATGAACTTTTTTTTTTCAAAAATTTCAAATTTTGTAAATCTGTTGCTCTATATAAGTTATTAAAGAATCGAAAAAAGATTTTACTAAAATCGGTAGTTTAATAGAGAAATAAGCGGGAAATCCCTGGGAATTCCAACTTCCGTCGGTCCGACGGAAGTGTTGGACAGATTAAATGCAAATTTTAATAAAAGTAGGTTGGTTTAAACAGTGCGCATGCGCAGTTCACGGTTTCGTAGTTCAACAACAAATGGCGGATCACGAAACGCATAACAGTGACAAAAAGGATTATTTTAGCAGGTGTTCGCAAGATCCACAACAATTACGACGTTATTTTGAGCAGTAATTAACTGGAAGCAATGAAATCCAAAATAATCCTAGACTAGTACCAGTGTATATGACGTGATAAGTGAGACTCTTGGACTTAGAAACAGAGCGTCGTGGACTGGAGTCGGACGCATGTGCTATTTCAGATGGAATGCATCACGTTATCGATGGATCATGCACATTGATGGTTAGTAATTTTGATTAAAGCCTTCTTACTTATCGTTTTAAAGGGTTTAATCTTTAGGACTAGAACGATAACGAAACACAAGTAGTGTATCATGCTGAGGAATTTGGAACAAAATATTTGATTTCTTAAATGGGGCACCGCAGGGGGGCATTTGTATGCAGTGCGAACTTCCTAAGAACATCAACAAAAAAATAATTAGTTTGTATTTTCATACTAGACGCACCTCCCACATCCCAACACACAATGGAAATCGAATCTTTTAAGGAGGGTGCGAGGCTACGGGTCATTATTTGTTTATTTTTTTGTTTTAGAGTGTAGGTAATTCAACTTTGTCAAATTTTAATTCTCAAATGTGTCTACAAATATTTCTTCAAATACCACACAAGTGTTCTGTCAGATATATGTCATTACCAGCAATACAGTATAGCAAATTAAAAAATAAAAAAGCTCTGGGAGCATACTCCGGACCAGACCCCCATTTTTTGTCGGGCCTATTTGTGCATTTTAAGTCAACTACGCCCGTGTTTAGTGCTGTTTTTCTACGGGCAAACAGACTATACAAACAAATTACTTACATATCAAAGATATCAAAGTTAAAAAAAAAGTCACCAAAGCACAATTTAAATCTACTCGTCATTTGACTAGATATCTGGTTTACATTCCAAAATTATGTTTCTGTTATTTTCGGCAATCTGATGCAGCACCGTGTGGTTCCGGGAGCCCCTTTTGGTTATGGGCAAAGAATAGGGCCACTGCAGATCCCGTTGGAGGGGAAGACAGAGGGGTAGAACTCCCACCAAATTCATGTTCATTTTATCATTTTTTGTTCATGCTCATTAAAGATTTTCATCATGACCCCTGCATTGTTTCAGGTGCCATCTCGCTCATATCACTAGAGCACTGGCAAAAAAACTATAACGTGTCTCCAGTGTAAATGGAGTGTCTACAATAGAATTTACAGCAACTCTGCAATTCAGGGACGGGTGAGAAGGTTCTAGGCCCGTTCTCCAGTCCATATTTTATCTCGATGTACATGGAGGATGAGCCTGGCTAATAAATTAGCTCCTGTGCAGTTTTTTTTATTATTATTATTCTGACATTCTATGTAACTGCATATGTTGATGCTCACCAATATGAAAAAATTCAAAAGAGCATTAAACGTGTATTTTAATACACTAAGCCTACCCTTGATACTGTCACAGCATTTTTTAGAATGCTGGGCTTTTTTAAGCTGTTTATGTGGGGCTAATATTCGACCTCTTCCCATTTGCAAAAAAAAATCTATATTTTCCCAATTCTGGGTAAACAAATCCACAATCTAAAAATAATTGAATTGGGTTTTAAGGCGCCCCAACACATGAAAGGTGATATGTCGCCTAACAGGAATGAACATGCCAGGCTCATCCTCCATTTACATCGAGTTAAAATATGGAGAATGGGCCTGGAACCTCCTCACCTGCAGAACTGCAGAGTAATGCTGCAAACTTGTCCGAGCTTTCATTGATATTAATGTGATAAAGTTTGGTAAAGATAGGATGAAAAATTAAGGCCCTTTCGTCTTAACGAGGCAAAATATAGCAATAGAGCATTTTTAACTAAAAGGGCCATAACTCCGCTGTTACTGGTCCGTTCTGGCTGTTTTTCAAACTTTTCTCTGAGCTTTCATTGATATTAACAACCTGTTAAAGTTTGGTAAAGATCGGATAAAAAATGAAGGCCCTACCGTCTTAACGAGACAAAAGTTAATGACGGACAACACGGCATCCCTTCGTCCGGTAAAGCTAAAAATGATTATATATAAAATGAACATGAATTTGTGGGGTGGGGTCTACCCCTCGAACCCATTCTAAAACAATAAAATATTACACGAAATATCACTTTTCCATTGCTTGTATGTTAAAATCATTGCAAAATTCAACACATGATTGCTATTATACCTAAAGCATACATTTTAATAAGCATTTTCCCTTTGGAAAATAGCGAAAAATCACAATATTTTACCTCAGTTTTGACAGCTTAACCCTTTTCCCAATTTTCTCTAAAAAAAAGCCTGTAATAATCTTAAATTATTATTATTTTTTATTTAGGAATTGGTTTGGTGAATATACCACTACTGCGGGTAGTTGCAGCTGTTTTCAGTACTTTACAGTCTAATCATGTAACCAGGCGAGCGATTAGGAAATAGAGAGTCAGACCCCCGAAGACACACCATTGTTGCCATTGTCAGTACTTGCTGAACAGCCATGGAGAGCATTAAACCAACCAGAACAGGACCCACCATGGTAAGCACCCCGTTTGATCACGGGACAAAGAATAGGGCCACTGCAGATCACTTTGGAGGGATAGGCAGAGGGGTAGAATCCCCCAATTTCATGTTCATTTCATCATTTTTTCTTCATGTTCATTAAAGGTCTTTGTCATGATCCCTGCACTGTTTCAGGTGCCATCTCGCTCACATCAAAAGAGCAGTGGCAGGAAAACAATAAACGTGGCTCCAGCGTAAATGGAGTTTCTACAATAGAATTTGCAGCAACTCTGCAGTTCAGGGTGAGAAGGTTCTAGGCCCATTTACCATATTTTATCTCGATATACATCAGGGTTTCCCCCAGGGTCATAAGGCATGTCGCATGCAACATGCCTTCCTGGAAAAGAAAGGAAAAACAACATGCCTTCATCAGAGCAACATGCCTTAAGATTTTCTTAATTTGCATGAATAACAGATTTAAAAGAAGTAAAATAGAATTTCTATGGTGATTCTTGTTCCTTTTGCACCAAAATCATTAATGTTATTTTGCCATTTTGCCATTAATAGGCACTATTTTTTTCAAGCCCAGTTTGGTAAATGTAATGTCAGAACAACATGCCTTCAAAATTTTCTGGGGGAAACCCTGTACATGGAGGATGAGCCTGGCATGTTCATGCCTGTTAGGTGCCATATAACCTTTTCATGTGTTGGTGCGCCTTAAAACCCAATTCAGTTGGTAAGTGGCACTTTAAAAGGACTGATCCAATTGGTGGTCAGTGTTTGTTGGGAAACTTGTATGTTTTTTTTATTTATGATAATGTGTAGGTGTCACTCGCAAGTTCCACTGTTTTAACAGTCTATTAAATCATTTTAGAATTATTTTATTTTTAGAATTTTGTGATTCAAGAAACTCATTGCTCAATGAGTGATAAAAACAGTCTTAATCTGTTTCTCACAGCAATTAAAAGGCTCATTCAGTTCTGAGAACTCACTGAGTTGCATCATAATAGCATGACGTGATGTTATAATACCAGGGTGTGATGTCATTATATCAGAAGTGGTCATGAATGAAACAACGAAATGAAAATATGAATGAAGCATTCTGATTGTTGAAGTTCAATGATAAAAATTGGGCCATTGAATTTAAACTCATTACAGTCTCAGAATACACTGAAGTTTTACTGGACATTGAGTGTTCTTGAAACCCAGAAACACAAAATTCTAGTAATAAAACAATTCTAAAATGATTTAATAGAGTGTTTTAAATATTCTGACAATGCAGAAGGGTTCACCAAAGTGTTTTTTTAACGTGGAACGAATGGTGTCGTTATTTTCTTTCGTAAAACAAAAGTTGAATGCCACCCAGGGCTTTAAAGGGACACACGACAATTTTGATTTTTAAAACTCAAAGCATGTCATTAGTTATTCTACATACCGATAACTAGCATTTCAATCATAAATTTTAAGAATAGACTAAATGAAATTGTTTTTGCATATATATTATAATCAGTTGATTATATTTCACCAATAATTATATTTAAACCTGTGGTAGAATAAGAAAATGAAAACATTAAGACATTGATTTCAGTTCTTGATAAACACTTCAAGATTGCCGTGTGTCCCTTTAATATTCAGAATGCTCAGGACTGTAATAGAGAGTCTGGTGTCAGCAAGTTGGCTTATTAAGCTGAGACAGACTATCTGTTCAAACTCCCCGCAGTGGTAACTTCCCCTTTCGATTACAGTAACCACTTCCACCACACAAATTTATAGCTGAAATCTGGCTAAGTTTAATATTTTGGTTATAAATATATTTTAGGTCAATATTTCAACTTGCTTTGTTCATAATATAGGAAAATAGTGTGAAAAACGGTATTTGATTACAAAATTAATTTTATTTATAAAATCAATTTTAGCAAATATATATTGCTCGGCTGTCCGCACTTAGATCGACTGCAAACTCTCAGAACATCTGAGCCTGGGTTTTGCCCGGGTGTGGGAAAAGTTTCTTCGAGTTGCTTCCACGGGTTAAATACCTGCTTAGTCTGAGCATAATTCAGTAGTTACTTATTAATTATGAAACTAGTTGACCCTTGAGTCGTAGCTACGGAGCGTTCAATTTGTAGTTTATTTTTATATGAACGCCAGTTACAAGCATGTATTCCGTTGAGAACATTACAGAAGCTGTTCGTAAATTTAATAAAGAGAGTGACGGTGAACAAAATATCTTTTAAATATGGTCATCTTAAAATTGTTCAAAAGAAGTACAAGTAGATCATTTATTTTACATAAATTACTAAGTACTGCAAATTGATGATTAAAATTTAAATTACTCTCAGTTGCATGGATAAGAGCATTATTATGAACGATCTTCTTGTGAATGGAACCCAGGGAAAACATGCGACTTTAATCTGAACTGGAGTCCTACCATCAGCAGAAGTTCCCAATTGTGACGGTATGGGTTATTTTCCAAAAATATAGACACCACTGTGATCATCGTTCACAAGTAGGGCGCTGACATGGCCAGTGGATAGTGTGGTGGACTTGAAATTCATGGAACCTGGGTTCAAGCCTCACCAGTGCCACTAAGTTCACACCTCCGTTACTGCTTCATTTCTTCTTCTGCGCACCATATGACCCATTTATATGTCAACGTGCCGTAAAACCCCATTCATTCATTCAAGTCCTTCATGCTAAAAAAATAATTCTTGTTGAATATTTTTTGTCGACTATTATACTTGAAAATGATGTTCTTGTCGGTAAGACTTGTCTTATTTGTTACAGGGAAATAATGTCAGCCAGCATCCACCAACATAATACATTTCGTGTTCAAAAAGAGAATATCAGCCCATTTCTGAATCAGTCGCTAGCCTAGATAGAACAAGACAACATGATCAGCAATATTTTCATCACTTGGGAATCTCAGCCAAACATTGATGTGTTTCTGTCACAAAGAGGTAAATGTTTAAATGTAATACTTATAATAAAATATACTGTGTTTTACCATCCATTTCTATACCGTATTGTTTCTAATTAGCGCCCCCCCCCCCCCCCCCCCACTAACTTTTAAAATAAATAAATCTTGAGGTGTAAAAGTGGTTAATATCCAAGAAACAGTATACAAACACTTATGAATTTAATTTCAGTTTAATTGACGTGGAGAATGCCCGCTTGCATTTTTTCCCGACCAGACGTATCCATATGTTTACGGTAAATAATAAAATGAACTGGAATTAAACGAGTTAGAAAATGTGTAAAGTATTACGTCATACCACGAGGACGCCTTAGAAACGATGAAACTATCTATTTTACCTGTCAATCAAAGTGTCAGTTACAGCGTGTGACACTACCTAGCAGTCAAAACAGTCGGGTTTAACAGACTAACGTATGATTTCCAATAGTGACGTTTTCGACTTAGTAAACTACAGGGACTTTGTCTCGCTTATTTTTAGCATTATATAAGGAAATTAAAATGTGTACTTGCTTACAAAAAGCGTTCTAATAAGCGCACCCGCCCCCTCCCTTTTCAGAAAATGTCACGCCCCCGGGGGCGCTAATTAGAAACAATACGGTATGTGTGGTACCTAAAATATGACCACACTGTCGTGCTTTTTAGCTTATGGGATGCTGAGTTGTCTAGTCAAGAAGATAGGGCCTTCATTTTTCATCCGATCTTTACCAAACTTTAACAGGTTGTTAATATTAATAAAAGCTCAGACCATTCTGAAAAACAGCCAGATCGGAGAAGTAACAGCGGAGTTATGGCCCTTGATTTAGTTAAAAATGCTATATTTTGCCTCGTTAAGACGATAGGGACTTCATTTTTCATCTGATATTTATCAAACTTTACCAGATTGTTAATGTCAATGAAAGCTCGGACAAGTTTGAAAACCAGCCCAATCGGACCAGTAACAGCCAAGTTATGGCCCTTGATTTAGTTAATTCGTTCATTTTTTATCCGATCTTTACCAAACTTTACCAGATTGTTAATGTCAATGATATCTCAAACAACTTCGAAAATCAACTAGATCGAACCAGTAACAACGGAGTTATGGCCCTTGATTTAGTTAAAATGCTATATTTTGTCTCGTTAAGATGATAGGGCCTTCATTTTCATTTGATCTTTAACAGACTTTAACAGATTGTTAATGTCATTGAAAGCTCGGACAAGTTCGAAAACCAGCTAGATCGGATTAGTAACAGCAGAGTTATTGCCCTTTATTTAATTAAAAATGCTATGTTTTGCTTCGTTAAGACGATAGGGCCTTCATTTTTCATCCGATATTTACCAAATTTTACCAGATTGTTAATGTCAATAAAAGCTCGGATAAGTTCGAAAACCATCAGTAACCACCAGTAAAAGCGGTGTTATGGCCCTTGATTTCGTTAAATATGCTATATTTTGCCTTGTTGAGGCGATAGGGCCTTCATTTTTCATCTGATCTTTACCAAACTTTACCAGATTTGTTGAATTTTTTTTTCTTTTATTATTTTTATATTTTTTTATTTTTTTTAATTTTATTTATTTATTGATACTTTTTTATTTCATTTTTTATTATTATTATCTCTAGCGGCCAAGTTCGAAAACCAGCCAGATCGGACAAGTAATGGCGGAGTTATGGCTCTTGATTTAGTTAAAAAATCTATATTTTTCCTCTTTAAGACAATAGTAACTCGCTTCAGAGCCATATTAGCCAGTAGAGCGTCCAAAGGCCCTCTTAGACCTCTTTTTTCTTTTTTTTTTCAATCCGAAAATTGTGATAAGGCCTAGGCTTGTTGATTTTGGGGAAAAGAAGCGCAAGGCTGACGGAATTGACAACAACAAAAATAGTGTGTGTTTTTTCTATTTAGGGGAATGTTTTTTAATATGTTTTAGCCTTGATATAAATTAATATCGATAATGTGTTGAAATTAGCATTGATTTTAACATACATGTACAAACTATATGGAAAGTCTTACTTTTATATATATATTTCTTTTAAGATTGGAAAGTTTTCAGCCAGTCCCTTTAAAGAGGTAGAGAGTTTGTTTCACTATAATATAGTCCATCTTACTGTTAGTAAACTTCGGTCTTGATAGACCAGTCCTTGTAATGAGCACTGGATAAAAAACGCAAGTCAAAACTATAAAGAAGACAATTCATAATCTGGACAAGTCTTCATGTATATATAGCATGTTCTTGTTACATACTTGTTCTGATACATTTACTTTGTTGCATGTTATTTTATTAAAAGTCTTATATATCATGTATATATACAGGTAGATTACAGATTTATGAGTAATAATATTCATTTGTTTTCTCCAGTTGTTTGATGGGTGCCAAATGGAGTACAGTATCAATATATATCTGGCTGGACATGGATACATTTAACACAGCTTTAGTAGCAGATATTTGGCTAAAATATTCAGCAAAAGCAACATCGATCATACTTCAAATTGGATTAGTGAAAATAAATACTCGTGTTTGAATAACAATATGCTAGCCTATGGTGTTGACATTGATGCCGTAGTCTTCTAACAAATTACAAATACCGGTACATAACATTTGAAGCATTATTCTTCAATCTTTATTATGGCCACAAAAGGAATGTGCATCAATTGTTTACGAGTCGTCTGTGAATTCAAACATCAAGAAAGGAGCAGTCCAACTTGTGATGGGAAGACCTGCAGGAACTAATTCAACAAGCTATCTTGATGTATTGCATTGTACACCAATATTGAGCTTGTGCAAGTCCCAGGCGGCAGAGGTTCATCTTCACTTAACTGATGCATACTAAAGACCATGAAAGCCGGTTCCTGGTTCCACTCACATTCCTTACTGCATACATAACTTTTCACAATGAGTTTGTCCCAGAAGAACAATACACAATGCTGAAAGAGTTAATATGAATTTTCATATAGATCAGGCATACTATTTCTCACAAATGTCATTTTACAAGACAAAAATTACTGTTACAATTGACTCTGAGATAGAAATGTTTACCTGATGGTTCCATACACTGGATATATTTGCAGGTCTGAGGGAATATAAAAACAGGAGATGGGTTAACTTCACAATTTAAAGGGTCACATAAATATTCCATATATGGTCATTTAGAACCGTGATGTCATAGCTCTCAAAATGGCCGCTTCCATATCCGCTTCAACAGAAACTTCAAATGATCAAATCTTCTTTGTTTATCATCCGATTTTCACCCTTATTCAAGTATTTCAGAACTCTCAATAATAAAGATGGTTTGGCTGCAGTTTTTTTTTTACTATTCCCCTATCTGGGAAACCTACATTTTTCCCCTATTTTTTTTAAAAAAAAAATCATGGACAGAAAAACAATAAATCGCTTCGAAATTGTTTATCGTAGAAAACTTTACGACAATGACTAATAACAAGGGAAGTAACTGTTGTGGTTTCCGGTATATTTTGTGAACTTTTATCAGCGATGTCACACAACTGACAAAATTACCGCAAGAAAATGTTCCCCCTATCGCGCGTTTTTTCCCCCCTTGAAGGGCCTGGGCGCCTTTCCCTATTTGTAAAAAAAAAACCTGGGCTGTGTCGCTACATTCCCTTTAAGCTTTTCATTTCCCTTTAATTTCACCAAATTTGTCGAGTCAGTAGAGCGATATAGGCCCTCTTGTTGATCTGATTTTTACCAAACTTACTAAATCACAGTTTATATCAATGTAAGTGTGAACAAGGACAATAATCACTGATTCAGCCAAATAAGAGCCATAGTAGCCAGTAGAGCGCCAGCATGCCATATTGGGCCACCTGCTACTGCTTAACGTGTTCTTCATGTATTCATTTATAAATGTTCTATTTATAAATAAAGCATTTTATTATTATGCTGTTTTTACATTTAAATGGACATATACATCAATCTTGATTTTAAGCTCGCCTGAGCCCAAGTTTTCTATTGGTATCACTCTTTGTCCGTCGTCATCGTTTAAAATCTCCATATATACAAACTTTGGACCCCCGAGGAAGGCCATTTTGCATGTTTTTCATAGACTTGTATAGGAAAAGACTTCATCTCTGAAACCGCAACGCACTCTCATATATTACATGTAGCATCAGCTTATGGTCCTCTACCAAGTTTGTCCAAATGGTGACGCCACGTTTTACATGACTTATATAGGGAAAAACTTAATCTGCTTCTCTGAAACTACAAGAGCCTGAGGTGTAATATTTTGCCTTTGCTATAAGCTTATGGTCCTCTATCAAGTTTGTTCAAATCAAGACCATGGGGTCAAATTTGGTCCCACCTCAGGGGTCAAATTTGTTTACGCCTGTTTGAAAAATGGGATGTATTAAACTATTATGCATAATTAAAACCACATTCATGAAACATTGCCCAAGGTGAGAGGAAGAACCCTGTTGTTTTGGGGGCCAATACATGTAGGTCAAAGTCACAGTCGTCTTATATGGAAATATGCATTCCGCACTATAACTTCAAAACCATAACACCTACACTCATAAAACTTCATAGGCACATTGCGCTAGGTTAGAGGAGGAACTCTATTGTTTTTGGGGCCAGTTGGTCAAAGTGGCCTTATATGGAAATCTGCATTTTGCACAATGACTTCAAAACCACATTACACTTACTCTCATAAATCTTCATCTAGGTACATTGCCCAAGGTGAGTAAAGGAACCCTATTATTTGTGGAGCCAGTAGGTCAAAGGTCAGTGACCTTGTATGAAAATATGCTTTCAGCACAATAACTTCAAACCCATAACACCTACCTCATAAAACCTCAAAGGTACATTGCACTATATGATAGGAAGAACTAGATTGTTTTGGGGGCAGGTAGGTCAAAGGTCATGGCCACTTATATGGAACTACTCTTTCCTCACAATAGCTTCAAAACTGTAACACATACACGGATACAACTTCATAAGTACATTGTCCTTGTTGAGAGAAGGAATACTATTGTTTTTGGAGACGGTAGGTCAATGGTCAAGGTCACAGTGTGACCTTAACATAAATGAAAATACGCTTTCTGCACGATAACTTTAAAACTAAAACCTACACATATGTACATTGCCCTTGGTGAGAGGTGAAACCCTATTGCTTTTGGGGTCAGTAGGTCAAAGGTCAATGTCAATGATATTGACCTGACACGGGCGTATAATGTATCATTAGGCGGCGCTCTTGTTTCCATAAACTTTAAGGAAAAACATTCAAAGATTTTCTTCTCTGAAACTGCAGTGATACACTAACTGCGAATGAACGACTAGATGCACCTATCCAACCAGAATCGGGGTCTATTCTCATCACTGGGGACATAACCCTTGAGTCATAACTGGAAACTGTTGAGATTCACACCCTAAAGCCATATATACATAATACACATACTAGGTATGAGCTGACAGATACAACTATCCAACCAGCATCGGCCCTAGGATCCATCCACACTCCTGGGTCATAGCTTAAAAACCGTTCAGATCCAACCCATAGCACCATATATACACTTAATGGGCATGAACAGAAGGATACAGCCATCCAACCAGCTTTGACCAAGGAGTCCAGCCCCACCCATGGGGCTCCTAGGTCATAACTTAGAAACGGTTGGGATCCCCACTATATAACCATATATACACTTGCTGGCCCTGAACGTTTGAAGGCGGGCGGGGGATATATATATTTTTTGTGATGGCTCATAGCTGCTTTATTCTCTTAATTGTGTTTGTTGCTCCCAAAGGATCACCTTTATCAGGATTTATTAACATTCACACTTGCGTTCGTTTAGTGCAGTGTGGCGGCTGTAAAGTGTCTCCCTGTGCTGCGAATCAGTAGTGTTATTTTTACTGGTCCTTTGGGACCAACGAGCCCAATATGGGTGGCTTTGAAGTGGAATACCGCTTAAGCCGGTGCTAGGGGCGTGAGATGTGTTGCTTCTTTCATTACTTCTCATGAACAGACTCAATAAAACCGAGTGCTGCTTTATTCTCTTAATTGTGTTTGTTGCTCCCAAAGGATCACCTTTATCAGTATTTATCACCATTGACTGAATGATCTATTTGTGTTATGAAATTATCAGTTTGTTCGACAGTTTTTTCGTCTTGGCAAAGACCATCAGTGATTGATTCAGGGCCATTTTGGCCCTTTTGTTTAAATTTATGAGCCTTCACCGATATTAACACTATGGTTTAGTTTAGCAAAGATTGAATGCAAAACGAAGGTGTAAAAGCGATTTTTTAAAACAACGTATACAATAACAACGGGCCAATGACCTTGAATCTCTACTGGCTGGTTCTGAAAGCTAGATCAGCATTCCTGTGTTTCATGAAAATCTGTCAAGTAGTTTCAAAGTAGTCGTTACAAGTTTTTATATATAACCATGTAAACAAAAATGGCCGCTGGCAACCATGTTAAATGTTGAATCAAAACAATTGTCAAAAAGAGTTTTCAAGAAGTAGTTGCTAAAAACTTGTTAAAAATCTATTTTTAGCTGTGGCGGCCACCTTGAATTTACGGCCGATCTGAAATTTTGCTAGGATCAACTAGATATCAAGAGCAATATTCCAGTGATATTTCATGAAAATCCGTCATGTAGTTTCAGAGGAGTAGTAGCTACAAGTATTTACTACATAACTCTATGTAAACAAAGATGGCCACTGGCAGCCATGTTTAATGTCAAATCAAAATGATTTTCAACAAGGACCAACATCATGTCATGCTGATCATTTTAGAAAAAGTCCCATATCAATATCGCTTATAGTTTTCAAGAAGAAGTCTAGGCCCGTGCTCCATATTTTATCTCGGTGTACATGGAGGTTGAGCCTGGCATGTTCATTCCTATTAGGCGCCATATAACCATTCATGTGTTGGAGCGCCTTAAAACCCCAGTTCATTTCATTTTCAAGAAGTAGTTGTTTTTTAAAAATCAATTTTTAGCCGTGGCGGCCATCTTGAATTTCCGGCTGACCTGAAATTTTGCTAGGATCAACTAGACATCAAGAGCAATATTCCTGTGAAATTCATGAAAATCTGTCAAATAGTTTTAGAGGAGTAGTCGCTACAACTGTTTACTATATATCTCTGTGTAAACAAAGATGGCCGCTGGCAGCCATGTTTAATGTCAAATCAAAATGATTTTTGACATCGTCATGCTGATCATTTTAGAAAAAGACAATAGCACTTATAGTTTTCAACGAATGGTGTTTTACGGCACGTCGACACATAAATAGGTCATACTGTGCGCAAAAACTGATGAATGAAGGATTAATTAAAAATTAATGTAAATATATAAAGATATAACTATAGTTTTCAACAAGAAATGTCACAGTAAGTGACAAATGACCCCGAAGTGACCTGTAAGTTTGACCTTGACCTTGGAGCAATATGAAACCAACAGATATATTTAAAAATAATTTGGAAAAAAATATCAAACAAACAATAAAAATAAAATAAAAAAAAATTAAACAAAAAATATATATAAAAAAAAAAAAAAAATTAAAAATAAAAATTTAAAGAAAAAAATAAAAACAATTTTTTTTCCCGCGACACGACGTCTTGTTGTGGTGAGTTATTGTGCAAAGTTGTTTGAAAATCCGTTGATTATTGTCCCGAGTTGTGAAGCGGAGACAATTGTATAGACGAACGGATTTTGAACTTTGATCTCTAAGTGTGACCTTGACCTTGGAGCCACGGACCTGGATTTTGTGCGTTTTGCGGTTGTGCAAAGTTATTTGAAAATCCATCCATTATTGTCAGAGTTATGAAGCGGACACGAGTGTACAGACGAACGGATTTTTACCTTTGACCTCTAAGTGTGACCTTGACTTTGGAGCCACGGACCTGGTTTTTGTGCGCGACACGTCGTCTTGTTGTGGTGAGCAATTGTTCAAAGTTATTTGAAAATCCGTCCATTATTGTCAGAGTTATTGTCAAGGTAACTCCATCAAAATTCAACGAACCGCAAAAAAAAATGCAATAGGCACAGCAATGCTTCCTGCTAACATGGCGTTAACACCAAAAAAATAATAATAAAGAAATGTCACAGTAAGTGACAGACCTGTAAGTGTGACCTTGACCTTGAAGCAATATGAAACCAACAGATGTATTTAAAAAAAAAATCAAAAAAAAAATCAATCAAACAATAAAAATCAAATCAAATAAAATTTAAAAAAAAACAAAAAAAAACGAAACTTGTGGTGAGCAATTGTGCGAAGTTATTTGAAAATCCATCCATTATTGTCAGAGTTATGAAGCGGAGACGATTGTATAGACGAACGGATTTTGAACTTTGATCCCTAAGTGTGACCTTGACCTTGGAGCCACGGACCTGGATTTTGTGCGTGACACGTTCCCTTGTGGTGAGCAATTGTGCGAAGTTATTTGAAAATCCATCCATTAATGTCAGAGTTATGAAGCGGAGACGATTGTATAGACGAACGGAATTTGACCTTTGACCTCTAAGTGTGACCTTGACTTTGGAGCCACGGACCTGGATTTTGTGCGTTTTGTGGTTGTGCAAAGTTATTTCAAAATCCATCCATTATTGTCAGAGTTATGAAGCGGACACGAGTGTACAGACGAACGGATTTTGACCTTTGATCTCTAAGTGTGACCTTGACCTTGGGGCCACGGACCTGACTTTTATGCGCGACACGTCGTCTTGTTGTGGTGAGCAATTGTGCGAAGTTATTTGAAAATCCATCCATTATTGTCAGAGTTAAGAAGCGGACAAGAGTGTACAGACGAATGAACAGACAGTGTGATTACTATATGCCACCCTTCCTACAAATTTGTTTTTAAAAATTCAATATTTAGCTTTGGTGGCCATCTTTGATTTCACATCAACAAGAATTTTTGCTAGGATCAACTAGAGTTCATGCGCAACATTTCTGTAAAGTTCAACGAAAATCTAACCAGTATTTTCAGAAGATTAGTCGCTACAACAAAAAGTTTACGGACAACGCACCACGGCATAAGCTCTGCTGATCTTTGAACAGTAGAGCTGAAAAGAACAATTGCTCAAATAAATAACTTTTAAGTTATATTTAATATATGTGTGCAATATAAAAGCAGTGTTTAATATGTTAAATAATTTCAGTTTTGTCAAAACACAGTAGAATATATATGGTCACAATACTTCAGTATTTATGTAAGCAAAGGGTAAATGGTGTTGGTTTGCAATAGATCAATAACCTTCTCAAAGTGCTTGCCAAGATCGACCATTTCTTTTGTTTCCGTTTCCTCCATTTCTTGAGCGTACAGCTTAGACTTTCCTTTCGTAAATTCCGAAAATTCTTTACAAAAGTACAACAGACTGCATATATACTTGATTGACAAAAAAAGAAGAGGAGTCGCTCCAAGTACCCATACTTGTAAATTTGATGACGATTTGGAAGACGCATGCATTGAGCTGATTTCAGAACAAATGTTTCCTAAATACCATTGGAGTAATTTATTAATTCCATCAGTCATGGATACATTGCAGGGGCGTATCCAGGATTTCAGCTTAGTGGGGGCGTAAAATTTTGGTCAATTTTCGTGTCCGTCTCTAGCCTCATAAAACGGTTGCGGTAGTGCATTGATAGGGTAAAAAAGTCCGTTTTCAAATAAAAGGAATTAACAATGTTAATTAATCCACTCATTAGCCATTATGCGTCGATCGAGCGATACAAAAAATTATACTGAGCCAGTGAGGGAGTGCATCGAAATTGTTTGATATTTGATCTACAGTAACATGTATGAATAAAAAAAAGGCCGTTTTCAAATAAAATGATTTAACAATGTGTTAAATAAACCACTCATTAGCCATTATGCGTCGAGCGAGCGAGATTTTTTTTTATACCGAGGGCGTGCATCGAAATTGTTTGATATTTTATCTACAGTAACATGGACATACATGTTTGAATAAAAAAAGTCTGTTTTCAAATAAATGGATTTAACAATGTGTTAATAAACCACTCATTAGCCATTATGCGTCGAGCGAGCGAAGCGAGCAAGAATTTTTTTTATACTGAGGGCATGCAACGAAATTGTTTGATATTTTATGTACAATAATATGGACATACATGTATGAATAAAAAAAAGTCCGTTTTCAAATAAAAAGATTTAACAATGTGTTAATTAAACCACTCATTAGCCATTATGCGTCGAGCGAGCGAGAACATTTTTTATACTGAGGGCGTGCATCGAAATTGTTTGATATTTTAACTACAGTAACATGGACATACATGTATGAATAAAAAAGTCCGTTTTGAAATAAAATGATTTAACAATTTAATGTGTTAATTAAATGACTCATTAGCCATTATGTGTCGAGCGAGTGAAGCGAGCGAGAAAAAAATTATACTAAGGACGTGCAGCGAAATTGTGATATTTAATCTACAGTAACATGGACATACATGTATGATCCGGAATGTTTAGGGGGGCGCGCGCCGGGTGCGCCCCCCCCCCCCCTGGATCCGCTAGTGCATTGCATTTATACAGTAATATAGGTCAAACAATTGAACATGTTCCTACAGGTCAAACAATTGAGCATGTTCCTTGGAAGGGTTGTGATGGTGATCCAGCATAACTGTAGAACCTAACTAGTAAGGGATCTTTTTTATAACTCCGCAAATAACGTCTGTCGGTTGGTCTGTCAGTCTGTTTAAAATACGCACTATTTCTATATACCCCATTACCCACTAGATGAATTTTCACGAAACTTGCGAGTATGAAGTGGAGATGTGCACATAATCAAACTGTTCTTGTTCAATGAATGTTCACCGTGTTGTGGTCCTTCCAATATTTTTAGACAAAAATTCTGTCTGCGCTATTTCTTCATAATCACCATAGATTTTCACCAAACTTTGTGAGAAGCGTTATTATGAAGTGGAGATGCACATAGCTTATTCTTGTTCCAGTTCAATGATTCTGACAGAGTAATGGCCCTTTAAATATTTTCACATAAAAATCTTGTCCGTATGTTTTCTCCATAAACCCTTGGTGAATTTTCAGCACGCTTTGTGAGAAATGTCATTATGAAGTGGAGATGTACATATCGTGGTCTCGTTCCAGTTCGTTGAATTTTGATGGAGTTATGTCCCTTTGAATATTTTCATACAAACAGTGTTCCTGCTATTTCTCCATCACCCCTTGATAGATCTTATCAAAACTTTGTGATAAGCTTCAATATGAAGTGGAGATTCGCTTATCATCGTTTCGTTCCGGTTCATTGTTTTTAACAGAGTTATGACCCTTTGAATATTTTCACACAAAAGTCTTGTTTGCGCTATTCTCCATAACCCCTTCATGGGTTTTTACCAAACTTTCTGAGAAGCTTCAGTATGAAGTGGAGATGCACATGTCGTCATCTCCTTCAGGTTCTCTGATTTTTTTACAGATATAGTCCTTCGTGAGAAGCATCAGTATTAAGTGCAGATGCGCATATCGTCATGGTGTTTCGTTTTTATGATTGGAGTTTTGGCCCCTTGAATATTTACCCAGAAAGATGTTGTTTGTGCTATTTCTCCATGATGGAGTTTAACCAAACTTTCTCAGAAGCATCAGTATGAAGTGTTGATGCACATATTGTCGTGGGGGTACACATTTGAAGGTGTATTTATCACCTTCAGTGATAGTTCTAGTTGCTGTCTGTTTCAGACAAACTGGCATCTATATTCTTCTTCTTGACAAAGAATTCTCCAGAGTAGCTTACAATGCCTGCTGCAAAGCCTATTTAGATTTTCTTCTTTTGCTCTGACGTATTACAGGTTTTGTTTTCAGTCAAGCGAAATTGCCCAATCAGCTGTAGAGTGACGAATGCATTCCTGCAAAACAAATCATGAATTAAAATGGTTGTACTACAGCCACTTTCACAAATAGCCTTTGAAACTAATTTTAAATATGAAAATCCAATATCGCCCTTTTCATATAAATTAATATTAACGGTATTTCGTGCAGATAGCTAAAGGACTCGTACATATATTATATATCTTTATCTAACAAGTCTATACTGCAGAGTGTATTCTGAAAACATCCACCAATGAGCAGTTGAAGATGGAAGCAGTAGCTGGTTTCTGAACTTGGTGGTGCCACATAGTTTTTCCGCCAAAATGATTGGTTTTCCTAACTCACTGATTCACTCGTTTCCGGGGGCCCCCGTTTGGTCATCCGGAGCAAGTTCGACAGTAATATTATATATATTACACACTAATACTCGACTCGAAATGTTGAACATAAATAAACTGTGTTTTTTCAGATCATACAAATTCTACTAATAACTATAGTATATCCATTGATCAAATGACACAGATTTTAAGTAGTTTAATAAAATAATTTAATATTTTTTATTTTGGCCATCACGTTTTTTTTATTTATATTTAAAATTGTTTTATATATAACCGGTGAACTATCACATTTTCAGAGTTCAATTGAAAACATTATTTCATTAGCGGAAAAGGAATTTCACGAGCCCATAAGGCAAGCGAATGTATTGTTTTTTTATAACTGAACGAGTGAGGCCAAAAAGAAAACTAGATGTGTTTCTGAATGCCCGATCAACCCTTTTTTTAAGAGGCCGACCCAAAAACGTTTAAAGGATGTCCCCAGGCATTTCGTGAAATAACTAAGCTGAAATTAAATTTTACCGCTACAAATTTTGAATATGGAGATTTTTTTTCATAGGCAAAAAAAAAACCTGTCTGTTTCTGCTCTAATTCCCAAAAAAATTAGGGTAGGTAGGATTTTTTTTTTTTAATTATTCCTCACTATACTGAAAACACATCAAGAACATTAAAAGCATGTTTCTTGAACATAATATGGATGGTCCACTATAAAACTGACACACCTTAAAGAAATTAAACAATCTTTTTATTTATAAATAAAAAAAAAATTGGGACCCCAAAAAAAGTTTAGGATCAGAACCTGAAAAATATAGACGGTTCGAAGACCAGAAACGAACCTTTTTTTTTCTCTCCCTTAATGCCTTGGTTCTAATCACACTGGTTTGTATCTTCCAATATGTCCTCCATCATAGGACTCAAAAAAGGGCATCATGCAAATTGCTAAATTCGGTTTTGCGGCGCACGAAGACTAAAAGGTTATATATGGCGTCAACAGGAATTAACATTGCAGGCCCACCGTCAATGTACACCGAGATAAAAAAAATGCGCAGTGCTAATGAACCTTCTCACCTACACATTCTGTTAAAGTATCTATCCCGCCAACAACAGCCAAATTTAAGAACAGATGTACACCGTTTCTAAGCCTACTGACAACGAGGTATATATATAACTTACATAGTTCGAGAATCTAAACCTAAACTCTATAGACATGATAGACACAAAATAAACGGCTTTAACCAGTCAGGGAAAACCGCAGGGAAAACTGCGAAACTGGTGTGTCGAATTAAGTTACCAACTGATAATTCATTTTATGCATATGCAGCAATTATTCAATCACAGGTATTTTAAAAAAACGTCCATAAACCTATACTTTTAATCGGCACATATACATTTAAAATTATACGACCTGAACAGAGTTTTGAACATTTTCTTAATAATAGTCCATAATTTTTCCGTTATTTGGCGGGTTAGTTTCTGTTACTATATATCTACTGATACTGCAACACCCTCTTTCGATTATGTACAGGTTTCCTGGGTACGAGGAGGATCAAACCCACAACCTTTTGATTTTAAGTCTGACAATCTACCACTAAATCACGCACTCATCTAACATCCCATTTCTTGCTGGAGCCATGATCATTGTTTTTTGCCACCAGTTAAATTATACTTGAAACAATACAGGGAGGATGATGAAGACCTGTAATAAACATGAATTCTGTGTGATTAACCTCTTTACATTTGAAAAGCAATTGACAACCAAAAACGTAAAAAAAAATCAACTTTATCCATTTTAGGGTCGCGGTCGTCCCCCTGAATCCGCCCATGTGGCCGACCAACAATTTGCTTGTATCTCGAAATTGTATGCCTACAGGCACAGTGAATACAAATTGGCCGACAAATTTTGTCAAAAGTACAAAAATGTCTGACATTGTCAGTGACAAGCAAACCAAACACGTTATAAATCGAAAATTATATTGAATTAAAAAAACAACTTCATCTGCCACTCCACACAACTTTATTTGTAGTTTAATACGCCACAAGATCTAACTTGGAGTAAGATTTACTCGTATGTGTTCATTTGCCCTTCAGGTGCCCCTGTGTGCTTTTCATCGCAATTGTGGGCGAAAGTGGGAATATGGATGACACTATCGATTTCAGAGTGCAACAGTTAGTCGATTTAAACAGACATCGCTATTTTCTGACTCAACCAAACGCGTGTAAACGCTACGATTAATGTTACCTAGGATTTGCCGGTGATTTGCCTTCCCGAACCATTTTAGTATCGCCATGTTTGTTTAGTTCTGATCCGGGCACCGACTTTCGTGGAAATGAGGCCGTTGAAATGACGTCATCTCATGAATAATTATGAGCATTTCCGCTATTAATAGAAACAGCTTCTTTTTTACTTTTTCCAGTTTCTCGTTACTAAGACATTTTTTTCAAGTAATATGTCAAATTCGTGCATGCTTGAGTCATTCTCTTTCCAATAATATATGGTATATTTTAGTCATCCGGTATGGAATGGGGCTTTAAGTGCTTTACTTTGATTTACAATTTACAAATGAGATTTCATTTCATATTCTTATACATTTGATATTCTGCACATAATGCACACATAACTGAATGCTTAGATGCACAAATGTGAACAGTTTTAAAATTTGAGACTTATCATGCCTATCGTAAAATGTTTAATAAAACGGATCCCAGATCTATTATGTTTACTCTCAAAAGAAATATACAACAGTCCTCGTTGATCTTTAATAATATGCCAGTTAACTTTGTTGAACACCATCAACACTTGGGTTTAACGCTAAGTCATGACGGTAAATGGCACTAAGATATTACCAAGATATTACCAATATTACTACGTCAGACTCTAAATATTAGGAATGATGCGGAAAATAAAGTTTTTAATCAATCGTAAAGCTTTTAACCAAATATATTTATCGTCTTTGAGACCAATACTTGAATATACTTCTGTTATTTGGGACGTCTGCACCCATTACGCACCCAGTACGAAAAATACTCTTTAGAAAAAAATCAACATGAAGCAGCTCACATCGTCACTGGATTAACACGATCAACGTCTATTCGTAAGAGATTATATACCAAAATCGGGTCGTTATCATTAGAGGAAAGAAAAAAGTACCAACAATTAGTAATTGCTTATAAGGTTAAAGCTGGTTATTTGCCTGAATATTTTGCAAATTTATTTTCTGACATAGTTGGCATAGTTTCTCCTTACAACTTAAGAAATTCAAATGATTTCATATCTATTCATACGAGTACGCAGCTATTTAGTAATTTGTTCATTCCCTCGTGTATATCGTTATGGAATACAATACCTGAACACAAACGCATTGCAGACTCCGTTTCTGCTTTTAAAACTCTTATTACAAATCAATACTTTAATCCGCTCAAAACACCTTTTTTCTTCTGGATGTCGCAGAGTGTCTGTATTCCATGCACGGATAAGAAACAAACCACAGCATCATCATTCATTTTTACTTGTTTAATCTTTCCTGGAACTTTATTCTATGAACTCCTCTCTTTTTTTTCTTCTTTTGTTCACCGAAAAATATATTTGAATATTTAATGTTAATTATATTGCCATCTTGTTAACTGTTATTTACAATATGTTTGGGACGGCCCTTATTAATGTCAAACCTTTTGTGTTTGTGATGTCGTTTGCATTTATTATTACTTTTGCCAACTTGTTTGTCTGTTTACGTGTTTGTTTCTGTGTTTTGTGGTTGACTGTCCTCCTTGAATGCTACTTTCCTTGTCCGATCTTTTTATTTTTCTTTGTGGCCCAACCATTTTGCTTGTATATAGAAGAAAAGCAATACAATATATCTAAATTAAAGTAGCTTTCCGAAAAGAAAGAAATAAGACATAATACGACCACTTTAAATTATTTATAATATTTATAGTCTGGTTTTTACGAATATGTATAGCCTATTACTATCTTTTTGGAATATGACCTAATACGCTCTCCCCTGACTTCTTTATAAAACATTTCTGTTTAAGTGTCAGGAAAGTACAAGTACACGTTTCGTTCAAAACAAATACATCACAATTCATTAGTTGCTGGCAGTTAGAAATATAATCAATGCCTGTCTTTGGGTTGACTGTGATTATTGAATGCTACATTTCCTGTTTCTCACTTTTATATCCACGTTTTTGTTCAGCAAGTATTCGGTAATTACTTTATGTAAAACACATCAAATAAAGCACAAGCTAGTTAAGGCTAATAATGAAGAGGTGGCGGAGCAGTACACCCTATGAACACACTGATTCACGGAATTGTCGCTAGAAGTCACACGAACCTTTTATGTTTGTTTTTGTCTTTTCTATATTGATAATTATAACATATATCTGATGACCTATGATGAGGAAATACAAGCTTATTCGTGGTGTGATAATTGTTTCGCTAATACGGAAGTTAAGCTTTTTATATACGCTATTCGCAGTGTTAGCAACATGAAGCAAATCCGAAAAACCATCCATGTGGTACCTGTGGCAACGAAGTTTATGATTCTGATGCAGCTATAAGCTGTGACACCTGCGGACAATGGTTCCATATTCAATGTGAGGGTGTAGACAGTACCACATATAATTTCATGATGTCGCGTGATGTGTCATTCTCATGGGTTTTCTCTAGTTATGACCAACCCAATTTCTCGAGTACAATGTCCCCAATACCATCCTTCACATCCGAAAAAAACGTTGGTCTACTCGGCCCTGATACGTCATCCCCACCTCCTGCACGTCCTGCATTACTGCCACGAGTTAGGTCTAAACACTTCTGGAATCTAACTATCATGAACATAAATTGCCAGTCAATTGTAATAAGAAGGCCGAAGTGTATGCGTTACTGGATACGCATAAACCAGACATTGTTGTAGGTACGGAGTCATGGTTCAATACCATACATCTGGACAGTGAGTACTTCCCAAAGTGTAAGGGTTACACTCCGTATATAAAAGATAGGGTCACAGCCAGACATGGTGGTGACGTATTTATACTCAATAAGGACACCTTCCAGAATCTTATCAGAACAGAGACAATTCGACTCTGACTGCGAAATCTTCTGGATCAAAATTGAAATACCCTCATGCTCCACAAAATCACTATACGTAGCATCCTACTATAGACCTACCGAAAACGATGCTCATAGTGCGAACGGACTAAGAAAGTCTCTTAGCATGGTAAGTAAAAAAAAGTCATATTTGGGTACTTGGTGATTTTAATTACCCCAAACTAAGAGGGTAAGTGTGAGGTTTGGTGCACCCTAGAACCGGTTTAACCCTCCCCCACCCCCACCAGTGGCCTACTTTGCCAATGACCGTTCCAAGGCGATAGCCCTATTGTCAACCCTTTTGTGTTTGTGATGTCGTTTGCATTTATTATTACTTTTGCCTTCTTGTTTGTCTGTTTACGTGTTTGTTTGTGTGTTTTGTGGTTGACTGTCCCCTTGAATTCTACTTTTCCTGTCCGATCTTTTTATATTTCTTACCTGGGACAATGACCATGCCCCTTCAGCCAAGAATGTACCAGCTTTCCCCAGCTTGCGAGGATTTCACTGGTTTACTCTGTGATTACAATCTCACACAGATAGTAAGCGAACCACCAAGACAAGTTAACATCTTAGACTTGTTCCTAACCACAATTCCAACGCTTGTTAAATCATTTGAAACCTTGCCTTGTATTGAGAATCATGATATTGTTATGTGTACAGTGAATACTAAACACAAGATTAGCAGGCATACACCAAGAACTGTATACCTTTACAGAAAAGCAGACTGGACTAGTCTTAATAACTACATGTCATACAACACGGGTGTAATACTTGGGGACCACGAAACTAAATCAGAGGACGAACTTTGGAATACCTTCAGATAGATACTATATCCCAAGGTATTCAAAAATGTATTCCTACTAAACAACTAAGTACCAAATTCAACCGTCCATTATTAACACAAAATATAAAGCGTCATATAAGGAAACGAGACTATTCCACAAGAAAAAGAAATTAAACACACATATTCCCTCCATGGTCAAGACCTTGCTGCGGTGTCTGAAGAAACATATCTGGGTGTAGATATCAGCAAAGATCTCTTCTGGAATAACCACATTGACAGGGTATGCTCCAACGCCAACAAGGTTCTAGGCTTCTTGAAGTGAAATATTAAACCCAAAAAACAAAACATCAGGGAGTGTAAGACCCCAGACAGATGCCAGACTGATCCTGTTCTTCAAAACTATATACAACCTGGTAGACATTCAAATGCCCCCATATAACCATCATTCCCAGAGACTGACGCGTCATGCCCAACCACTCTCATAAGTGTAAATCCATACCAATGTAAATGTCTAGAAATATTCATTTATTCCCGCAACAATATTGCTCTGCACTGCCTGCTGCTATTGTCATGCTCACAGACCTGAATAATTTTAAACAGGGTGTGAGCAGCATCAACCATGCCACCCCTTAAATAGGAAACTATGTTTATAATCTGTAAATTATTTCCTTTTAAAGCTTTTAACAACACTAACATCACATAGTTTGCACCATATTTGTATTCACACTTTTACTTTTAATTGTTTACATGCCGAGCGCAGTTGCACAATTGTACCAGAAATGGGGTGATGCACAAATGGATAGATAGATCGATAGATATATAGATAGATAGACAGACAGACAGACAGACAGGCAGGCAGGCAGGCAGGCAGGCAGACAGACAGACAGACAGACAGACAACAGGCAGGCAGGCAGGCAGGCAGACAGACAGACAGGCAGGCAGGCAGGCAGGCAGGCAGACAGACAGACAGACAGACAGATAGAACATTTGAAATAAAATTAAAAATCTTCAGTGATAAAAATTGTCAACCCGTTTGTGTTTGTGATATGCCTTCCTTATTTTGACATTTTAATTGTTGGTTCTGCTAATTAGTGTTTTTAGTTGCGATACCATGTGTAAAACAAAAGACCATGCACATGTCATATTTCAAAATAGACTGTAATTGCAAAAAAAAGTGTGAATGTCCATACTTTTAAGCTATATCACCAAAGAACAAAAAAATACGGAGTTTGCCAAGTGAATTTGGCATTGCATTATTTAAACAATGTTTCATTACAATAAAATTAATGATTTATTGAAATAAAGACGGAATGCGTTCGGACCTGGCTTCGAGAAAGAGAAATGTCTAGACATAGAACTCGTTATACCTATACATTTGCAAATATATACATAGTACCAAGCAATCAATCTTTGGTGTAGGCACTGTGGTGAACATTGATATCAATTAAAACCTGTTTGTTACCATGCAAATAAAATGGGATATTCACGTAATACAAACTATGGCACGACAGCGCTCTGGTTAGATGAGATTTTACTGAGAGCGTTGCCTAAATTCAATTTAATTCTCATGATCTCATGGAAATTTCCGATTGTTAAAATCAACGATTTGTCTGTTTGTGGTGAGTTAAGTGGGCACTACACTTTGATTAGTTTTGTTTATTTGAATAATTCCTTCCACAAATCCCTGTGGCATAACCACGGCAGATGTGTAGATACTACTATAAAATTATATCATTGCAGTCGATCTTTTACATTTAGAAGTTAATAATATTCGTCAGAACTTCCATCTCCATAGATGTCACAAATTCGACAATTATATCCGACATCTTTGACAACTTATGCAGATCGGTCATATATGCGTCCGTAATCTCACACAGCAACGCCAACAGGCGTACAATCCTTAGTTAACGCACCAATATCTCCTACAAAAGGTGGTTATTATTGTAATGCAAACGTAGGTACACGTATAACATTCGTGAAGGAAATGCAACTTTCAAGGACAACATTCAACCACAAACACGCACAGAAACAAACAACAACTAAAACGTGCAATAAAAGGTAAGATATAACATCACAAACATAAAAAGGTTGACAATATGGCTACGGCTTGGAACGGTCAGTGGCAACAAAATGCCGCTAGTGGGTTTAAACCAAGTATCTCTTACCCTAATGTCATCCCAATAAAACGAGACAGTATAAATGAAGATAATCACGTCAGGGTATATTCTCAATCAATTAAGTATTAAATAACACATAAATGATCATGTAAAATGTGTATTTCATTTCGTCCTTACTCTAATTTATTTAAGCCGTTGAGTCCATACCTAGACGGCATGCCTCTGAGAGGTGTGTCTTTATTTGTAAGGCATGTCTCTGAGAGGGTATATCTATTTGCTAGGCATGTCTCTGATAGCGTGTGTCTTTCTGTATGACATGTCTCTGAGAGGCCGTGTCTTCATTTGTAAGGCATGCCTCTGAGAGTGTGTGTCTATATGTGAGGCATGTTTCTGAGTGCATGTGTCTATTTGTAAGGCATGTCTGTGAGAGCGTGTGTCTGTTTGCATGCCATGTCTCTGAGAGGACGTCTCTTAATTTGTATGTCATACCTCTGAGAGGGTGTGTCTATTTGTAAGGCCTGTCTCTGAGAGGGTGTGTCTTCGTGTAAGGCATGTCCCTGAGAGCGTGTGTCTCTTTGTAAAGCATGTCTCTGAGAGCGTGTGTCTATATGTATGGCATGTCTCTGAGAGGGCGTGTCTTTATGTATCTTTATGTGTATGACATGCCTCTGAGAGGGTGTGTCTATTTGGAAGGCACGTCTCCGAGAGCGTCTGCCTATTTGTAAGGCATATCTCGGAGAGGGTGTGTCTATTTGTAAGGCATGTCTCTAGGAGGGCGTGTCGTTATTTGTATGGCATGTCTCAGCATGTCATTTTCTAAGGCATGTCTCTGAGAGCGTGCGTTTATCTGTAAGGCATGTCTCTGAGATGGCGTATCTTTATTTGTATAGCATACCTCTGAAAGCGTGCCTATTTGTAATGCATGTCCCTGAGAGGGTGTGTCTATTTGGAAGGCATGTCTCTGAGAGCGTGTGCCTATTTGTAATGCATGTCTCTGAGAGGGTGTGTCTTTTTGGAAGGCATATCTCTGAAAGGGTGTGTCTATTTGTAAGGCATGTCTTTGAGAAGGCGTGCCTGTGTGTGTAGGGTATGTCTCTGAGAGCGTGTGTATATTTGTAAGGCATGTCTCCGAGGGGTGTGTCTATTTGTAGGGCATGTCTCTTAGACCGTGTGTCTGTCTGTAAGGCATGTCTCTGAGAGTGTGTGTCTATTTGTAAGGCATGTCTCTGAGAGTGTGTGTCTATTTGTAAGGCATGTCTCTGAGAGAGTGTTTCTATTTGCAAGGCATGTCTCTGAGAGCGTGTGTCTATTTGTAAGGAATGTCTCTGAGAGGGTGAGATTATTTGTAAGGTATGTCCTTAGAGCGTGTGTCTATTTATAAGGCACATCTCTGAGAGCATGTGTCTATTTGTAAGGCATGTCTCTGAGAGCTTGTGTCTATTTGTAAGGCATGTCTCTGATATCGTGTCTCTATTTGTAAGGCATGTCTCTGAGAGCGTGTGTCTATTTGTATAGCATGGTTCTATATGGGCGCGCCATTTTGTTTCATTCGATATTGACCAGCCCGTGTCGAGTTTGGGATTTAAACAACCAATGTTAACTGAAGACGGTACTAGTATATGATAATTGCATTGCACTATACACAGGTAGCTGCATAATTTTCAAGGAAAACGAAGTTGACGCTCTAGTCATGTCTTTTAGTACGTGTGTCTATTTGTAAGGCATGTCTCTTAGAGCGTGTGTATATTTGTAAGGCATGTCTCTGAGGGAGGGTTTCTATTTGTAAGGCATGTCTCGGAGAGCATTTGTCGTATAGTTTATATAGCATAGTTCCATATGGGCACGTATTTTTGTTTCATTACATATTCACCAGCTCATGCCAAGTGTTGGTATTTAAACAACCAGTGTTAACTCAGGACAGTACCAGTATAAGATAATTGCATCGCTTTACACAGGTAGCTGCATAATTTTCAAGGAAAACGAAGTTGACGCTCTAGTCATGTCTTTTAGTACGTGTGTCTATTTGTAAGGCATGTCTCTTAGAGCGTGTGTATATTTGTAAGGCATGTCTCTGAGGGAGGGTTTCTATTTGTAAGGCATGTCTCGGAGAGCATTTGTCGTATAGTTTATATAGCATAGTTCCATATGGGCACGTATTTTTGTTTCATTACATATTCACCAGCTCATGCCAAGTGTTGGTATTTAAACAACCAGTGTTAACTCAGGACAGTACCAGTATAAGATAATTGCATCGCTTTACACAGGTAGCGGCATAATGTTCAAGTAAAACAAGTTGAGGTTCTCTGCATGAGAGGGCCTGTCTTTATTTATTAGGCATGCCTCTGAGAGGGTGTGTCTATTTGTAAGGCATGTCTCTGAGAGCGTGTGCCTATTTGTAAGACATGTCTGTGAGAGGGTGTGTCTATTTGTAAGGCATGTCTCTGAAAGCGTATGTCTATTTGTAAGGCATGTCTCTGAGAGGCCGTGTCTTTATTTGTAAGGCATGTCTCTGATAGCGTGTTTCTATTTCTAAGACATGTCTCTGAGAGCGTGTGTCTATTTGTAAGGCATGTTTCTTAGAGCGTGTGTATATTTGTAAGACATGTCTCTGAGAGGGTGTGTCTATTTGTAAGGCATGTCTCTGAGAGCGTGTGTCTATTTGTAAGGCATGTCTCTGAGAGCGTGTATCTTATTTTTTATAGTATGCGTCTGACAGAGTTTGTCTTTTTGCAAGGCATGTCTTTGAGAGGGTGTGTAGATTGGTAAGGCATGTCTCTGAGAGCTTGTGTCTATTTGTAAGGCATGTCTAGGAGATGGCGTGTCTTTATTTGTATGACATGTCTCTGAGAGCGTGTGTCTTTTTGTATAGCATGTATCCGAGGAGGTGTGTCAATTTGTAAGGCATGAGTCTTAGAGCGTGTGTCGATTTGTAAGGCATGTCTCTGAGAGCGTGTGTCTATTTGTAAGGCATGTCTCTGATATCGTGTGTCTATTTATAAGGCATGTCTCTGAGAGCGTGTGTGTATTTGTATAGCATGTTTCTATAGGGGCGCGCCCTTTTGTTTTATTCGATATTGACCAGCCCGTGTCGAGTTTGGGATTTAAACAACCAATGTTAACTGAAGACGTACTAGTACATGATAATTGCATCTCACTATACACAGGTAGCTGCATAATTTTCAAGGAAAACGAAGTTGACGCTCTAGTCATGTCTTTTAGTACGTGTGTCTATTTGTAAGGCATGTCTCTTAGAGCGTGTGTATATTTGTAAGGCATGTCTCTGAGAGAGGGTTTCTATTTGTAAGGCATGTCTCGGAGAGCATTTGTCGTATAGTTTGTATAGCATAGTGTTTGTCCATGATCTTTCCTGTCGTGCCCTTAATGGTGTATTCTCTTACTGCTCTGGCTTCTGCCAAGTCATTGAGTACCTTCATTGTGGCTTTCTAGGCTATTGTTTTTTGTATTATATTTACACGAGCATATTTGTGTTTTACTTATATTGCCTATTGATGCTGCCTTGTTGGTTAGAGATTAGATCATGGCGGGGATTTCTTTATTTACACTGTCCTGTTTTAATGGGATGACAGTAGGGTAAGTGTGAGGTTTGGTGCACCCTAGAACCGGTTTAAACCCCCAGTGGCCTACTTTGCCACTGACCGTTCCAAGGCGGAAGCCCTATTGTCAACTCTTTTGTGTTTGTGATGTCGTTTGTATTTTTTATTACTTTTGCATTTTCGTTTGTCTGTTTGCGTGTTTATTTTTGTGTTTTGCGGTTGACTGTCGTCCTTGAATGCTGCTTTCCCTGTCCGATATCTTTATCCTTCCATATGGGCACGTATTTTTGTTTCATTACATATTCACCAGCTCATGCCAAGTGTTGGTATTTAAACAACCAGTGTTAACTCAGGACAGTACCAGTATAAGATAATTGCATCGCTTTACACAGGTAGCGGCATAATGTTCAAGTAAAAAAAGTTGAGGTTCTCTGCATGAGAGGGCGTGTCTTTATTTATTAGGCATGCCTCTGAGAGGGTGTGTCTATGTGTAAGGCATGTCTCTGAGAGCGTGTGCCTATTTGTAAGACATGTCTGTGAGAGGGTGTGTCTTTTTGTATGGCATGTCTCTGAAAGCGTATGTCTATTTGTAAGGCATGTCTCTGAGAGGGCGTGTCTTTATTTGTAAGGCATGTCTCTGAGATTGTGTTTCTATGTCTAAGACATTTCTCTGAGAGCTTGTGTCTATTTGTAAGGCATGTCTCTTAGAGCGTGTGCATATTTGTAAGACATGTCTCTGAGAGGGTGTGTCTATTTCTAAGACATGTCTCTGAGAGCGTGTGTCTATTTGTAAGGCATGTCTCTTAGAGCGTGTGTACATTTGTAAGACATGTCTCTGAGAGGGTGTGTCTATTTGTAAGGCATGTCTCTGAGAGCGTGTGTCTATTTGTAAGGCATGTCTCTGAGAGCGTGTGTCTTAATTTTTATAGTATATTTGCCTCTGACAGAGTTTGTCTTTTTGCAAGGCATGTCTTTGAGAGGGTGTGTAGATTGGTAAGGCATGTCTCTGAGAGCGTGTGTCTATTTGTAAGGCATGTCTAGGAGATGGCGTGTCTTTATTTGTATGACATGTCTCTGAGAGCGTGTGTCTTTTTGTGAAGCATGTGTCCGAGGAGGTGTGTCAATTTGTAAGGCATGAGTCTTAGAGCGTGTGTCTACTTGTAAGGCGTGTCTCTGAGAGCGTGTGTCTATTTGTAAGGCATGTCTCTGATATCGTATGTCTATTTGTAAGGCATGTCTCTGAGAGCGTGTGTGTATTTGCATAGCATGGTTCTATAGGGGCGCGCCCTTTTGTTTTATTCGATATTGACCAGCCCGTGTCGAGTTTGGGATTTAAACAACCAATGTTAACTGGAGACGTACTAGTATATGATAATTGCATCTCACTATACACAGGTAGCTGCATACTGTTGAAGGAAAACGAAGTTGACGCTCTAGTCATGTCTCTTAGTACGTGTGTCTATTTGTAAGGTATGTCTCTTAGAGCGTGTGTATATTTGTAAGGCATGTCTCTGAGAGAGTGTTTCTATTTGTAAGGCATGTCTCGGAGAGCATTTGTCGTATAGTTTGTATAGCATAGTTCCATATGGGCACGTATTTTTGTTTCATTACATATTCACTAGCTCATGCCAAGTTTTGGTATTTAAAGGGACACATGGCAATCTTGAGTTTTATTCAAACATTTAAATTTGCTCCTCCTTTTGACTTTAAAACTGCTTGCATATAATTAAATAAAAAATTGAAATTTCAACTTTCTTTCCGTATTTTAACAAATTTTTAAATATATTACTGGTGCAATATTATAAAAAGTTAGTAATATGCAAAAATAATTTGCTTTGAACTATTCTAACAATTAATATTAATGATTGAACAAATGCAAATTAAGAGGAAAACTAACGGGACGCCGTGAGTATTTAAAAAATCAAGATTGCCGTGTGTCCCTTTAAACAACCAGTGTTAACTCAGGACAGTACCAGTATAAGATAATTGCATCCCTTTACACAGGTAGCGGCATAATGTTCAAGTAAAACAAGTTGAGGTTCTCTGCATGAGAGGGCCTGTCTTTTATATGTTGTCTGCTTTTTGTACGCAGGCTTCATAACCGCTGCTCCCAACTAAATTCCATTATGTTTATTTCGCTCTTCGGGGCATTTCATTTTATTAGATACTGGGACCATACGCCGTACGACATGGGGAATACGTTAAAGAAGGATAGCTCCATGTCCACCGCCATATGCATGCCATCTTCGGGATGGTTACAATTTTGTGCTGTTGATTTTATGAATATTGAGTTCTGCTCAACCCGGGGCTAGAGGGCGTGAGCGGTAGCTAGCATATTTCACTACCACTCATGAACAGTCTCAATCAAACCGAGACTGCAATATTTCGTATGTGTCGTGCTCGGCCGTTTCCAAAGGTCCATTATCATACTCTTTTTTTTTTAGGCATGTCTCTGAGAGGGTGTGTCTATTTGTAAGGCATGTCTCTGAGAGCGTGAGCCTATTTGTAAGACATGTCTGTGAGAGGGTGTGTCTATTTGTAAGGCATGTCTCTGAAAGCGTATGTCTATTTTTAAGGCATGTCTCTGAGAGGGCGTGTCTTTATTTGTAAGGCATGTCTCTGAGAGCGTGTTTCTATTTCTAAGACATGTCTCTGAAAGCCTATGTCTATTTGTAAGGCATGTCTCTTAGAGCGTGTGCATATTTGTAAGGCATGTCTGTGAGAGCGTGTATTTTTGTGTAAGGCATGTTTCCAAGGGGGGTGTCTATTTGTAAGGCATGTCTCTGAGTGCGTGTATCTATTTGTAAGGCATGTCTCTTAGAGCGTGTGCATATTTGTAAGGCATGTCTGTGAGAGCGTGTATTTTTGTGTAAGGCATGTTTCCAAGGGGGGTGTCTATTTGTAAGGCATGTCTCTGAGTGCGTGTATCTATTTGTAAGCTCTAAGGCATGTCTCTTAGAGCGTGTGTCTATAGTTTAGTTTTTTCAACAAATACAGTAGACCATTTGGTCCATGAGTATACAGATACACATACAATTTTCAATTGTAGAGGTCGATGGCAGTAACAAACATTACATATTATCAAATTTTGTACAATATACTAACATTTTAAATCAGTTTCAATTATACTATTTCTAACAGTATAAGGTTTACTATAAACAATTGTTTAAAAGAGAAACATACTTCAAATGCCCTACAGTAATATTGTTGTTAAAGTACCTCTTTATTGATTGTAATATATGTCATTTCGAATTTTAAATCCATCAAATACATAAGTAGCCAAATTCGTTACAGTAGTAAGCTTTTCTGATGTCAACAGTTCTATAAATTTGGGAATATGTGGTCATTGCCAATAGTATCGATTAATAAGTTTTGTTCTTAGTTCTTTCTATATGTATAGCAGGTCTCTGAGAGTGTGTGTCTATTTCTAAGGCATGTCTTTGAGAGGGCGTGTCTATTTGTAAGGCATGTCTCTGAGAGCGTGTGTCTATATGTATAGCATGTCTCTGAGAGTGTGTGTCTATTTGTAAGGCATGTCTCTGTGAGCGTGTGTCTATGTGTAAGACATGTCTCTGAGAGGGTTTGTCTTTTTGTAAGGCATGTCTCTGAGAGCGTGTGTCTATTTGTAATACATGTCTCTGAGTGAGTGTTTCTGTTTGTAAAGTATGTCTCTCAGAGCGTGTGTCTATTTGTAAGGCATATCTCTGAGAGGGTGTGTCTATTTGTAAGGCATGTCTCTGAGCTTGTGTGTCTATTTGTAAGTCATGTCTCCGAGAAAGTGTGTCTATTCGTATAGCACGCTTCTATATGGGCGCGCCTTTATGTTTCATTCCATATTCACCAGTTCATGCCAAGTTTGGGTATTTAAACAACCAATGTTAACTCAAGATAGTACAAGTATATGATAATTGCATCGCACTATGCACAGGTAACTGCATACTGTTCAAGGAAAAACAAGTTGACGCTCTTAGGACTCGAACACAGGTTTTTAAAAAAATATTTGAACACACCTCAAGATGTATCGGTATAAACTAAACAATGATGTTTTGAGTAAAAATGTGATTTGTGACGTAAAATAGTTACAATTGATCAATTGGAAATTAAGATTCCGTCTCAAATATAACTACTTTTATTATCATTTTTTTATTTAATAGTTAATGAGTATTTTTTGTTAGACTATGAAGTTATTATGTCATGTATATCAGAAATACTTTAAGCACCGAAGTAGCGAATACGAACGTACACATCTTGTTTCAACACTGCTCTGCACAACCACTTTGTAATGTAAAATGTTCAAAGCAGTACGTGTCGAAGTAACCAGAACGAAGGCTAGATACACATGTGTAAGATTATTTGTACAATTATTATATTTGCCTAATGAAAAACGATGTCTCAGTACCAATGAAATAAGAGCCGTATCGAATGGTGTCTTACAACCAATGTACAGCTTTAGCCCTTTCGCCGCCAAATTTCATATGTAGTCTGCTAAAAATTGAATTCAAACTTTTCGGCGATATCTTTATTTAAACATGTTATGGAAAACATTCTCACTGAGTGGAGACCAGTGTAAAGAAATATAAAAAGATCGGGCAGGGAAAGTAGCATTCATGGAGGTCAGTCAACCACAAAACACAGAAACACACACGCAAACAGACAAACAAGAAGGCAAAAGTAAAAATAAATGCAAACGACATCACAAACACAAAAGGGTTGACAACAGGGCTACCACCTTTGAACGGTCAGTGGCAAAGTAGGCCACTGGGATTTAAACAAGTTCTAGGGCGCACCAAACCTCACACTTACCCTAATGTCATCTCTAATCAGCCTGCATATGAAGTACAGGCTGATCTGGGTTTACACTGGTCGTAAGAATCAATTTCTTCGACAGTGGCAGCGAAAAGATCAGTCATATCTTGGGAATGGCTATGAGCAAGAAATTACAATAAGTTATATGAAAATGAATTTATATATATATATCAGAAATGAATATCATGTTGTAGTTCCCCATTTCCGTTCCCGATTCAATTCAAATAGGGTGTGTTTATATTTGGTATTGTGGGAATTATACCTCGTGTTGGGATTGCAAGTTGGTTTAATTAGTTTGGTCTCTGCCAACGCTTTGTAAATAAAGTTTCTGCAATAGATGTAATAGACCTCGATTGTGGAGCGGTTCTACACCCACTGTCTTAAGTGATTATGCGATAATGGAAGAGGTTATTACGTTTGTTTCCTCTTCTTTCGTAAAATTTATTAATGCTGCCTTGTTTGTTAGAGATTATAACCTGGCAGGATGTCTTTATTTACACAGTCCCGTTTATTGGGATGACAATAGGGCAAGAGTGAGGTTTGGTGCGCCTTACAACCCCCAGCGTTTTTTTTGCCACTGACCGTTCCAAAGCGGGAGCCCTATTGTCTGAACGTTTATTTATCTTTAAAGTTGTGTTTTTGTGGTTGACTGTCGTCCTTGAATAATACTTTTCCTGTTCGACTTCTATATCTACTGTTATAGCTTGTTCGTGCTGAATTAGCATTCGTCTACATGATATTTGTCATTCTATTTATTATGGTGGCATGTTTTAAACTTCTTGACTATTTTTCGCAAACTGCTAACTGTATTTGTATTGATCCGGAATGTATAATCAGAGCTAGAATCAAGTCTGATTGTTTGTCAGGTTGATTAATCGCCATGAAATAAACAACAAATGTAAATCCTGAATCACATAATCACACTGAAATGAGAGCTCATCTTTTTACTCTAGGGCTGAATCAAACCCATTTTGCATGTATTCAGCATACAAAACGACAACAAATAACAGTTGAATACACCCAGGTGGAAATAAACATCAAATATGCAAATTAAAATTTCAATAGACGTTTCAACTACGACTTATTGTAAACTGATTGCACCCCGCACTCATAGATCGTCATTTTGCACAATCTGAAGTGCGTGGTTGCTCCAATTTAATTAGAAACTGTAAGATATGATCTCTAGAAATGAGAAGAGTTTGTATTAACCAAATTGATAATTCTAAACGGAAATCTTTATGTTGATAAAGCTAACATTCACAAATGGATCATGCGACGGCAAGCTTATCATTTTAAATCATTTTGTATTTGAATATGCGACACGACAAGCTTTTTAATACTTAAAATGGCGAACAAGCTACTCATAAAACCTACATCTTTTAATTTCAAAAATATTTTAAGCGTTAAATTGGATTATACACTAAACAAACTTCCGTATTACTCACTTTTGAATCGTTTGTTGAGCGCTGTGTGGCGGCTGTAAAAAGTTGCCCACTACTGATCAGAAGTGTTATTACTTACTGGTCCTTTGAGATCATCAGGCCCAATATGTGTGGCTTTAAAGTAGAATTTCGCTTAAGCCGGTGCTAGGAGACGTGAAAGGTGTTGCACTTAACATTACCTCTCATGAACAGACTCAGTAAAACCGAGTCTGATACTTTTATATTTTGTTTGTGTTTGTAGCTTCAAGGGATCCACTTTTCAGTATTTATTAAATAAACCCCAGGAGCTTAGGAATCTTTCGTGAGGAAGCTATCCTGCTGGCTTGCGAACGGCGGTGGTTCTACCAAGGTGCCCGCCCGTGCATGAACATTGCCTGGAGGGGCACCTGGGGTCTTCCTCCATCAATTAAAGCTGGAAGGTCGCCATATGACCTTAGCTGTTGGTTTGACTATAAAATCCAGTTCAATTCAATTCAGTCTTAAATAGTGTTCTGATCTATTTTTTAGAATATTTTTGTGATAAGTATTTTGTTTGCACGAAATGTTTGTAATATATATATTTTTTTAATTTAAATCGTTTCATCTTTTGAGAGTTTCACTCTTTTATATGAAAAAATCATATACATTTGATTAGATTTGTTGCAAATGTTCCGTCTATAATACAATGAAATATGGATAATCCTAAATTACCTCCCTTTTACTTAAATATTGTTTGACATTTAAGAAATTCTAATTCAGCGTTAACATTAAATACTTAAAAATTATATATTTTTTCAGTATACATGTTTTATTCATCCCAAACCCCTACAAATAATTGACGTCTCTGTCGACGTCGTGTCATTAACATAACGGCCTCGACAGTATTTATATTAAATGTACATCGTACTTCTTGATGATTTATCAAGTAGTAATTTTAAATAATCAGCTGTCCATATTAATATTGATAGTAACCTGAAAGACGGACTGTACATGTTATTCAACATAAATTGTAGGAGGTTTGTGGGGGAATAAAATGTTAATATCCAAATAATTGTTTCCATGTGAGGGGAGCCCATAAACCAATGGGGGGTGGCGGGGGTGGATAGAGAAAACTGAGTTTCGAGTGTGTGTGTGGTGGGGTTGTTTGCATATGTAAGAATTGACCAAAACAACATAGAAATACGTAAAAAAAACGACTTTTCAAGTGGGGGAGGTGGGGGATAGAGGTGGGACATTGCTATATGTATAAGAATTTACCAAAAAAAAAACGACTTTCGATGTTGGGGTGGGGAACATAGCTATATGTGTAAGAACTGACCAAAACAAGACAGAAATATGTAAAAAAATATATATAAAAAGAATTTGAGTTTCGAGTGGGGGTGTGGGGGCGAGGTGTATGTGTGTGTGTGTGTGGGGGGGGGGGGGACATAGCAATATGTGTAAGAATTGACCAAAACAACACAGAAAAATGTAAAACAAAATAAAAAATAAACAGTTTCGAGTGGGGATGGGAGTGGGTGTGGAGGTGGGGGATGGGAAGGCCTTGTGGGGTATATATATGTGTAAGAATTGACCAAAACAACACAGAAATATGTAAAAAAAACTACTTTTGAGTGGGGAGGGGTGGGGGGTGAGGAGAGCAGGCGGCAGGGGAGGCATGGTGTAGGGCGGGGGACAACATTAGTTATATGTGTAAGAATTGAGAAAAACAACACACAAATGTTTAAAACAAGAGGGCCAAGATGGCCCTAAATCGATCACCTGAGTACTGGCACATTATCAAACTTCTTCGAAATCTTATGGTCATATACAATCTGTGCAAGTTTTGTTAAGATTGTTCAAGAAATGTGGGCTCTGTTGTGTATAACAACATTGATATAAAGACACTGACAAAGTTTGGTAAAGATAAAATACAAAATGAAGGTGCTAGACTGTAACACCTTGGGCAGAACCAAATGTGACACCAGGCCTACATGTTATATATGAGAGATGTGTGCTTTGTGGTTTCAGAGAAGAAGATTTTTTAAGTTTTTCCCTGTACATGTCTATGTTAAACATGTGACCCTTGGGGCGGGGCCAAATGTGACCCCAGTGTCACCATTTGAACAAACTTGGTAAAGGACCATAAGAGTATAGTAAATACAAAATATTAAACCTCTGGCTCTTGCAGTTCCAGAGAAGAAGACTTTAATGTGTTGCCTATATGTCTATGTAAAACTGTGATCCAAGGTCAAATTTTACCCCAGGGTCACCATATGAACAAAATTGGTAGAGGACCATGAACCTATAGCAAATGCAAAATATTAAACCTCTGGCTCTTGCAGTTTCAGAGAAGATTTTTTTTTAAAAATTTCCCTAAACATGTCTATGTAAAACATGTGAACCTCGGGGCGGGACCAAATGTGACTGAGGGTCACCATTTGAACAATCTTCGTAAAGGACCACAGGCTTATAGTAAATGCAAAATATCAAACCTCTGGTAGTTTCCGAGAAGAAGATTTTTTTCCTACATAAGTCTTTGTAAAACCGTGAACCCCGGGGCGGAGACAAATTTGACCCCAGGATCACCATTTTAACAAACCTAGTAGAGGACCATAAGTTGATGCTACATGTAATACATGAGAGCTCTGTGCCATGTGATTCCAGAGAAGAAGTTTTTTTCAGTTTTTCCCTATACAAGCCTATGTAAAACTGTGACCCCCGGGGAGGGGCCAAATGTGACCCCTGGGTCACCATTTGAACAAACTTGGTAGAGGATCATAGGCTTATAGCAAATGCAAAATATTAAACCTCTGGCTCTTGCAGTTTCAGATAAGAAGATTTTTTACGTTTTTCCCTATACATGTCTATGTTAAACATGTGACCCTTGGGGCGGGGTCAAATGTGAACCGAGGGTTACCATTTGAACAAACTTGGTAAAAGACCATACGCTTAATGTAAATGCAAAATATCAAACCTCTGGCTCTTGTAGTTTCCAAGAAGAAGAGTAAAAAAAACACCTATATAAGTCTATGTTAAACTGTAACCCCCGGGGGGAGGGGGGGGGGGTGGGGTGCGTGGGTTATATATATGTGTAAGAATAGATCAATACAACACAGAAATATGTAAATAAAAAATAGAAATAAAAAATACGGGGCGTAAGGCGTGGGGTTGAGGGGTGGGGCCGGAGAGGGGAGGAGGGAGCAAATACCCCAATATGGGTGAAGTATGAATAAGATGCATAATGCTATAAGAAATCCCAAACCAAAATTATAAATGTATACAACAACTTACACGCAAACCCAGCTCTGCCTTTATTGCACCTTTTATGGGCCATCACAAAAATGAGATATAGGGTCCTATAGAAACCACAGCGTCCGAACGCAATGGCCTCGTAGGTCCGCACTGTACTGCAAACAAGGACTTGAAAATATAATGAAAGAGATAAAAAACAACAGAAAGGGTGGTGTAGACAGAATTGGGTTCCATGGGAGCCCAGAATTCGCAGAAGACAATATTACTTATGCAGTAATTTAGTTGAGCTAGGACAAGAAATAAATACATTTGAAGGGAATTTACAGGAACCAAAATTGCTTAAGCAGCCTTTATGATAATGCTATAAGGAGGAAGCTCATGGCCAAATTTGGTTGTGCTAGGAAGATATAGACTTGTTGGTTAGATATTAGATCATGGCGGGGATTTCTTTATTTTACACTGTCCTGTTTTAATGGGAAGACAGTAGGGTAAGTGTGAGGTTTGGTGCACCCTAAAACCGGTTTAAACCCCCAGTGGCCTACATTGCTACTGACCGTTCCAAGGCGGTAGCCCTATTGTCAACCCTTTTGTGTTTGTGATGTCGTTTACTTTTATTATTACTTTTGCCTTCTTGTTTGGGTGTTTCCATGTTTGTTTCTGTGTTTTGTGGTTGACTGTCCTCCTTGAATGCTACTTTCCCTGTCCGATTTTTTTATATTTCTTGTAAACACAGCTTACACGCAAAAACTTGATGTGAAAAAAAACGACATTTTAAGGGCAGAATTTGGATTCCATGGGAGCCCATGGGTTACAGGAACCAAAATTGCTTAATTGCTTACAGGCAAACCTTGATGTGGGACGCCGACGCCGACGCCGTGGTGATTACACAAGCTCTCTTATTCTTCGAATAGTCGAGCTAATAAAACGAAAAGTATAGAAATCAAAAAGGCAAATACTCATTGACTTGGCAGAAGGCAGTGAAACAAGAAGACAAACCATTAACGGTACGAAAAGAAAAGATATAAGACAAATATCAACCGCTACGTCCATACTCATTGACTTGGCAGAAGGCAGAGAAACAAGAGTACAAACTATTAACGGTACGAAAAGACACGATTTAAGACAAATATCAACCGCTACCGTCCTTCAAGGATATTAGGAGATGTCATCAGTTCAGAATCTGGCCGTTCATCGCACAACCGAAGAGAAAAGCATAGTGGCGAACTGTAATAGGATCAACCACTAAACATGCAAACATGCAGTGCTTTGCAAAATGATAGGGTCATAACATCATTTGATACACATTATAACACGTTTAAAAACTTTATTAAACTTGTCATTGACAATTCCAAGGCGGTAGCCCTATTGCCAACCCTTTTGTGTTTGTGATGTTTTATATGGCCTTTTATTCATCTTTAAATTTGTTCTTTGTTTCTGTGTGTGTTTGTGGTTGACTGTCGTCCTTGAATGCTGCTTTTCCTGTTCTATTTCTATATCTATATTTGTTAAAACGTCAAACGAGATTATGACCCTATCATTTCGCAACGTACTGCATGTGACATATTTACAGTTGTCACAGGAAAGTTGTCGCTTCCTCTTTCAATGTGCAATGACCGGACAGATTGTTGAACCTATGATGACGTCAACATAAATCCTTATAGGACGGTAGTGTTTAATGTTTGTCTTT